>JANAVB010033814.1:7169200-7309200 GCA_029216955.1 Iris pallida
ATATATATATATATATATATATATATATATATATATATATATCTATAATCTGTGTGATGATAATAATGTGATATATATATGTTACTTATGTTAATTTATCATATATATAATATGTGTGAAAATATGTGATAGCCTATATAGCCCTATGGGATATAGCCCATGGTTCCTATGTGCATTCATATGTGTATATGGCATGTATACACATGTGATGTGTGATTGATAGACTTGTATGGCTTGTGATGAAGTGTGAATGCTAGGATAGGACTGGATAGACTTAGTAAGACTTGTTTGGGTTAGGCTTGACCTAGTTGACCTAGTTTGGCTAGTGTAGTTGACTAGAGTTGACCAAAGGTTGACTTTAGCCTAGATTGACCCAACATTCATGTAGAATGCATTGTAGCAGTCTATTCTACCATTTTGGATATGTTGTGACTTGTACTGTTCTATAGGAGCCAGACACCACTCCTCAGACAGTATATTCTCTTCAGACATACAGATATCAGGCGAGTACATTCTCTGATCATTTCATATCTTGCTTAGTATTATATTCTTGCTTTAGATTACTTTACTTGAATGATGTCATGTTGGTAACACGGATTGGTACAATATGGATCCCTTCATGAGATGTTATCCCTCTCGGGAGCTTCAGATACTCATGTCTCGTGTGTTTCACTTACATCATGTATCTTATGCTTCTATTATCATGAATCTATCATGAATCTGCTTATGATTCCTGTACTCTCATGAATCACAGAGCCTTCACGAATCTATTCATGAATCACTCATTATGAGCCAGTAGCATAGTCATGAATCTTAACGTAACTTGACTGGATCCTTGTGTATTGATTAGGGAATGGGGGAGTAGAACTAAACATGTGAATATTCCAAAGTAGTGTAGTCATGAATCAACTCTTTAGTATAGCCATAAATCACCTTCAGCTGTTCACATGTTTATCATGTACTCTGATTCTCTAGTCACTGATAGTTCCCTATATATATTGTAGCTATTTATTTACAGTTCTCTCTTTTATATCATGTTGTTCTTTCAGTTTCATGTATCTTACTCTCTAGTATGTTTATATTTCCTAACCTGTTATGATTTGCATGAGATGTATTGTGCTCGCTCATGTCCTGACTGGACCTGCTAAAAATATTACAAAGGATGAGGACAAGGCGCTCTGTACCACTTACTATCGGACTACCCTAGAGGATTGTTGTGACTTGGATCTCCAAGAGGATCCATTAGCAGTGATGACACACCTATAGTTTAGAGTAGTCTTTCAGTTGTATTTATTTCTCTGGATATTGTATTTGAGTTTGGATGTTCTGGATTGCTGTGTTATCTTAGACACTTAGATTCTCTATCTATCTGTATCTTGTGGATTCGTTTCATATCTATCTATCTATCTTATCGTATTCTGCCTTAGATATGATTGAGACTGTATTCTGTATTGTCAGCTCCACTCGGACTGTATATACTGTACATGTACCTTATATTGTTAGATGTGACCTAGGACAGCGTTCTACGCCGACACGGCGGCGTAGGCTGGACGTACCTACTTCTCGTGCCCTTACTTTAGGGTGCGGGTCGTGACAGATGCCTCGAGTAAGGGACTCGGATGTGTTCTAGAACAGAACAATAGGGTGATAGCCTATGTGTCCCAACAACTGCGGTCGCATGAGAAGAACTATCCCACCCACGACCTAGAGTTGGCATCCGTGATCTTTGCCTTGAAGTTGTGGAGACATTACTTATACGGAGAGCGGGTGGAAATCTTCACTATCCACAAATGCTTGAAGTACGTCTTCACACAAAAGAAGTTGAACATGAGGCAACATAGATGGCTAGAGCTGATGAGTGACTTTAATATTGCTCTACAGTATCACCCGGAAAAAGTCAACGTTGTTGCGGATACTTTGAGCAGGTATCCCGTAGCTATGTGGTTGACTTGAGTCCGTCACTTATTAGCCGATTTGGAGAGTTTGAGCATTGAGATCGTCATTCCAGGAGCCGAGATGCAGATGATGGGTATACAGATTCAGTTCGGACTGATGGACAGGAATCGAGAGGCACAGCACCAGGACGAGCAACTAAGGAGTATCATAGCGCAGGCACGGGCCAGTTTGTTAGAAGACTTCACTATTATAGAGGATGGTTCGTTGAGGCATGGGACAAGAATATATGTACCTAGTGGAGAGCTTCGAGAGAAGGTCATGCAGGAGGAACACCGTTCTCAGTACTCTACATCTAGGAGTCAATAAGATGTACAAGGATCTGAGAACCCACGTGTGGTGGTATGGTATGAAGAGAGAGGTGGCACGCTTCGTTTCTAGATGCCTTGTGTGTCAGCAGGTCAAGGCCGAGAGACATAGGCCAGGAGGGTTGCTTCAGCCACTGCCGATTCCCGAGTGGAAATGGGAACATATCACCATGGATTTTATTTTCGATCTTCCACGTTCGTCAGAAGAAAAGAATACGATTTGGGTCATCATTGATAGGTTGACCAAATCGGCCCACTTTATACTATTCAAATTGGGGTTATCTACGAAGAAGTTGGCAGAGTTATTTGTGAAGAAGATAGTAAGATTACACGGGGTGCCTGTGAGCATCATCTCCGACCGTGACAACAGATTCACGTCCCACTTTCGGAGGAGTCTGCAGACTAGCTTGGGCACTCAGCTCAAGTTCAGCACAGCCTCTCATCCACAAATGGATGGACAGTCAGAGTGGACAATTAAAACGCTCGAGGATGTGCTGCGGACGTGTGTGCTAGATTTCGATAGCTCGTAGGAGGACCACCTTCACCTCGTAGAGTTCTCCTACAACAACAGCTACCAAGCTAGCATTGAGATGTCCTCTTTCGAGGCATTGTATTGACGGAGATGTCGTACCCCAATATCTTGGGATGACGTGGGCAAGAGAGCACTGTTGGGACCGGAGATGGTAGTAGATGCTGCAGAGAAGGTCAAGCAAATTAGAAAACGGCTTCGCGTGGCTGAGGATAGACAAAAGCACTGGACTGACAGTCACCGGAGACCGTTAGAGTTTGAGGTTGGCAATTTGGTGTTCTTGAAGATATCTCCGACACGTGTCATGATTCATTTCGGTGGAAGCAGTAAGCTCAGCCCTAGGTTCATTGGGTCGTTTAGTATCATTGAGAGGATCGGTACAGTGGCGTACCGATTGGCCTTGTCGCCTGCACTAGAAGGCATGCACAACGTGTTCCATGTGTCACAGCTGAGATAGTACGTGGCGGACCCCATCCATGTGTTGGATCACTCAAAGATCGAGGTAGGACCGAACCTTAGTTATCAGGAGCAGCCCGTGGAGATTTTAGACCACAGAGAGAAGACGTTGCAGAATCAGACGATTCCCTTCGTTCGTGTCGCGTGGAGACATCACTCTTCGGGCGAGTCCACATGGGAGAGAGAGGATGAGATGCGCGAGCGTTACCCCTATCTTTTTGAATCATGAGGTACATTTCTATCTTGTGTTTACCTTAAATTTTGAGGACAAAATTTTTCTAAGGGAGGTAGATTTATAAGTACATAAAACTTTTTTTTTTATTATCTACTTATAAGCTTATGCATAAAAATATTCTAAATATTGATTGAATAAATGGAAAAGGGAATAGAGTTTTTGTAACTGATTTTCCTCCAAGGGCCTTTATGCAAATATTTGAATTCAAACTCTCCAACAGTCGACCATTAAAATCCCAAATGCCTGTACTCTGTTCGAATTCAAAGACTTCGCAATCATCAAGGGATAAACCAAATCTGATTTTAAAACCAGATTCCTCTATCAATTCTTCCCTTTGATTCAATCCAAACACTATATATATAAATGTGAGAGAAGGCAGCCGATTCCCCTCTTTATTAACACTAAAATCTCTTAAACCTTTTCAACCGCAAGAGGAGTAGAGGAGCAAATCGAAGGAGCAGCAGAGTTCTCATTTCAAACCCAAAAGGTAAACTAATTGCCTGCCATTACTATCATTTACCACCCATTAGAGATTGGCGTATAGGTGTTTGACTTAAGTCTTAGTAGAAAACATCTGAGAAGGGGGTATCGGGTTTCGAAGAACAAGTTCATCACATAGGTATCGGTCAAGAACTCAATTTAAATAGTGGACTTCCTAGTAGTAATACTGAGGCTTGCCGCATCAATAGGGAAAGAGGAGAACCTGTATCCATCATCTTTGATGTGTTCACTTAGGAACTTGTGCACTTTTGACGGATCAAGTTCGACTCAAGGCAAACACGTCTCAGTTAACCAATATAAATTGTGACAGTAGCAATTGTTAAACTTATCAAGGGGATACCCTACTGGTTCTGAAATTGGTCCGTAGCAAATGTATCCAACTCATTATCACCCATCTTATCCATGGGGATATGAAACAGTAAGGATAGGTAGCTATGTAACTATATGGGTTGGCACCCAATGCATGATCAAGAATGGGTCAGTAAGAGTTTAGGTGTCAGTTAGCTGGGTTAATGGGGATGACTCTTGTATAGGGCTTTAGCAACAACAGGAAATAAAGAGGGTAGGGTGAATAGGCAAACATGGCATTCCAAGTCCTGTTATCATAGGACATGTATGCGTATTTAGAGATTTGAATTACCAAATGACCGATAACAAACTGGTATCAGATGGCCACATGTGAGAATGGGAAATAGGCAATGGAGGAGCATTGGTTTGAGAAATCAATTAGATGTAAGAGCAGGAACTGCCTATAAAGACTACAGGATTAGGAGTAGTAGTATGTTACTAGGTAGGGGTGTACCTTGATAGAAAATAGGTACCAGTTGATTACCACAGGGAAGGAGTAGTTGTAATAGAACCCAACTAACATCTGGGTATGGCAGGTGTAGCTTTAGGAGCTGTCTCGACAGCATATGCAGTAACAACAACAGGAAAGGGGAGTTGCACAAGTCAAATTAAGGAGCAGTATGTATCTGCTTAATATCTGACTTTAGGTTCTGTATCATAAAGTATAAATGCATATGAGGGAATCTCTATTTGTGGTAGTATCAGTTGATGGATACTTCTACTAGGATCAAGTCATACTTAAAGACCTATGTAGTAGGTGTGGCAATACAGGCTACCAGGGTTGTGTGGGCATAGGTGCGACCATATCACTGTAACAGATTTCTAAGTATAGGTAAAGGGTGCCTATACCACTGTAGAAGAGGAGTTCCTATATTAAATATTAGGGGGGTTAGTAGCTGTATCTAGAACAGATACATATAGAGGGTTAAGAAGAGGTACAGGAGTCAAGTCTCTAGGGGTGCATGTGGTACAAGTGCAGGCATATAAACCAGGACAACGAACAACAAACCCATACCATGTAAGTCATAGCAAAGGATGGGCAGTACAATGCAAAACCGATAAAGGAAATGGATATGTATTAAGAGTACGTAGGAAGATTTGTAAAGAAATGTCATATATCAAGAAATAGGCTAAGGGTTGAATGTGGAGTAAACTAAGACACTACAGTACGAAGACTTGTTAACAAAAGTTCATGTAGCCTGGGTATGGTTTAAGGTGCAGTCGAAGCAAGTTAGAGAACAACCTTAGTAAAGAAGAACAACAGCATCATGTCCCTACAGTTGGAAGATTCCAGTTTGTAAACTGGAAAGGGGTTCATTTGTGCACAAATTGACCAGAGGTGAGTGTTCCCAGTTAGGAAATTAGTGTATCCAAGGGTGATATTAATATAGACCAGATAGGAATGGTATCCTAGGGGCAAGCAGTAACATGATATATATGACATATAGATAGGTAAGATATGTGGCCAATGCCTAGTACAGTTGGAGGTTAGTATCCAGCAAAGAATACGAGTATCCTAGAATACTAATCTATTAATAAACCAAATTGGTCTAGAAATTGACCTAGAGACTAGTAGATAACTTGTCATTGATTGCAAATCTTTTACTGATGTTATAAATTCACAAATAGGTTACTTGGACCTCGATTTGGACTCTGATCAGTGCCATCAGTCCAGGATGACAGGCGAGTACATTTGTTGTTTGTTTTCGATATTGATTATTACTATGTTTCATTGTTAGTCATTCTAAATTTGATTCTTGTCTCTTTTTCATACCTTGTCGTATTCTTACCTGTAGTGTCCGGAAGGGGAAGTACCAAAAGATGTGTGATCTGACCGAAGACATCGTAGATATTGTAGACATTGTTTTATTTCCTGCAAAGTAGACATCGTAGACATTATTTATTTTATTGCAATGTAGACATCGTAGACATCATGGTGTAACTGTCCCTAGACTGATCACATATCAAAAAGGTACTTCAAAACACATGGATAGTATCTCCTTTGGGTTTTATTCATTTACTATTGTCATGTATTTCATGTCTACTTTTCTCATGTCTTTTCTTACCGTTATCCTAATTATTTCAAATCATGTATTTTATGGCTAACCTCTATTTTATAGTCGTTATCGTATATTGGAACTACACTCAATGAATTGTACTCATTCCATCCTGACTGGATAAACATTTTAGGTGATTGTGATGAGGTCGTGTGCCCTGACCAGTATAGTCCATACATGGGAGATACAGTCAAGGCAAACTTTACCTATCAGGAGGAGTTTACAGCATCAGACCCTGCTGCGCTTGCTTAGATATCTTTAGTTAGCATTGAGACATGTAGTGGATATTGACATTTGATGTTGAGACATGTAGTTTGGGATTTCCTTTATTCTTTGGATTTCATACAGTTCATTCTGAGACTTTATATATATTTTTCTCTATAACATTTAGAGCTGAGTTGTGGTATTGTGTTGTTGTCTTCCAAGTGGAGTCTATTTATACTGCATGGTTGTTCATCATTGATTACAGGGTGTGCGCATGATTCATGCCCAAATACTGGGTACGGGTCGTGACAGTCGCTATGCGTCTATGGTTGCATGTACCTATGGACATATTGTACGTATGATTGTTATGCGTCTATGGTCGCTACGCATCTAGGGTTGCTATGTGTTTGCTAATGGCTGGACGTCTAGCTATGTCATGTGCTTGCTTTCTTTCTGTACCTGACCACCCTATATGCCTGTCAACCCCATGCATCTATTTTTGTTGGATTTATATTTTAAATGATTAGATTACTTGTCCTGGCCCTAATCTATGGTGAGTATCTTAGCCTATGTGTCCCATGCGCTTACGTATTCTCATACGCCTATGTGACCTAAGTGCCAAGAGATTTCTATGCGCCTACTTGGCTTGACCATGTTCCTGACATGATTACCTGTATAAGTGCTGGTATATTCTATGTGTGTACTGAGGTACAATTTTATGTATGCAATGTGGTGTTAATCTACATGATAAGCGATCCTTCGCGACATATGCCAGTACATCTATATTTCCATCATAGTCATGGTAATGGTCAGGAATATTGGTATGGTACGATGATTGCTTGATTGATGCATTACACTAAGGATGGATCCAGATTTGCAACTCTACGAGCCAATGCGGATTCATACTTAGGGTATCCATACCAAGGTACGATATCTAGGAGGATGACCATGTGACCACGACATGTGATTCCAAGATCAACTTAGAATTAAACTAAGTAATTTAAATTGATAGATGCATTGGGTGGGAACAGAATCCCAAGGTCGTGTTATATTAGCCACCTTCCAAACGTCAGTCATGGTATGCAGGCTGGCCTCTACGGATATAGTTTAAGATACTCAATTAGGGATAGCGATATCTGACTACGATGTGCTCTATGTTATATATTCCAAACGATGGCCTTGTAAGGGATCGGTGTGTATTCTACGTGCTAAGCGTTATTATTAGACCTGATAGCCCTGCTGGGACTGACACGACCTGAGGATTCCTATATATAAGCATTACTGGGATAACCCAAACAAATTATAGAAAGCCGTAGGGATGATTGCACACCTGTAAATTAACGTGCTTATGATCTGTTCCTTATGTTAGTAGCCAAAGAACATGGACTATCATGGTACATGGTCCAACCCATATGTCCTTGTTTGGTTGTTAGGTCGTGCTATTGTGCTATGACAGGCTATGGACCAAAGTTGCGACACAGAAGCCCTTAACTTGACCATGCAGGTTATAGGATGTATCTTATCCTGTAGCGGTTCGACACCGTTTGCCCTTGTTTGGTTATAAGGGTGTCGTATGGCCTCGATGATATGGTATAAGCCTATAATCCTTAGACAAGTACTGCTTGTTACTCTAGATTTGTCTCTTTCATATGTGCTACCTTGTGGTACTTGCTATTCGGGGCTTACCCCGCTGGTTTTGTTTGTCCAGATCTCGTAGCAGCGCCTGAGGATCCATCTTTCTTCCCTGAAGATGGTGCATACTAGAAGCATAGCCATCATAGGACAAGAGTGGGTTCCTTCTTCGCCACTCTGATATTATCATTTCGTACTACGACATTTAGCCACCGGCACCTGTTTAGCCGACAGTTCTAGACATTTAGTTTTCTTTACATAATTGTAATTAATCAGACTGTAGCTGACTATGGTTATATATATTATTGGCTCTTTGTGATAACTGATATTTTCTATAGCTAGTTCTTATGATCATTTTGACGAAGCGTCGGGAATGCCTTACTGTTTTATCTTATATGCTCATTAATTGCTGATCCTTGATTGAATGATTGAGACATAGTTATTCTGTGTTGTCACACCCCGATTCCATAGAGTCATTTATCCTCGCATTTATCTTTGGGAATCGATCGTCCTCGCTTGGGCATGATGCCGTACTAGTCTGATATTGTACTTGTACAAGGCAAAAATGGTACAAAATCGATAATCTTCAAATAGGATCATATAGCAGCGGCACAAGCAAACAAATTAAAGACAATAATGATACATATCTCTTTTATTGAGCAGAACACATTATTGATTCATAGTAGTGAAAATAAGCAGATAACTTGAAGTCGCACAGAGATATGTAGAATTAGTTCTCTTTATTGATGATTGAAGTCAAAGTACAAGGTTTGCAACGGAGTATATAGATCTTACAACCCAACTCACATTATATTTGATAGCCAACTGAAACATCTGCCATTTAGGCTTATATTGGATACCTGATACATTGGATTACAACTGGACCTACCGACTTTGCATATATCTCACTGGTACAACTGATTTACAATGTTCTATACATTATGCCCGTTATAAACAGAAGACATTATCTTTTGCAAGGAGAGCTTCTGCATGCCCAACAAATCTTTGATGCCACGGGACTGATCAAGCCAATCTTCGTGTAATGAACTTCCCAAGCACCAGCACCTACAAAAATGCCCACAACATGGGTCAGTACATCATCAATGTACTGGCGAGCAGAACCAGCCCACTTGCCTAAACCAATACTAAGTAATCATCTGAACAAACATTTATTCGAGTAATCTTTCTATTTGGGGCCTAGCATCATTTTACAGTTCATGAGCAGTATTCCTTAAAAAGTTATGTAAACATGTAGTAGTAGTACTGTAATGAAGCATGTGAACATGTTATAACATTGATCATGTGAGGCATCAGTGAAGTAGCATTGTACCAACATTGTACTTAACAAGCCAAGCATGTTATAGTAACAATCATGGAAAGGCAATATCTTAGCAAACTGTATTTAACATGTTAAGCAGGTTATAGCAAAATTTGTGGAAAGGCATCGGTTCGATTAGTATGTTAAGCAGGCAAATTGAACCAACAAGTATGATAATCATATCACACTTAAGTGATTTCTTACCGATAACTGACTCCCTCACACCTGCATCAAATACAGGTTTTGTGTTACACTTACTCTACCTGCACAAAACATTCATTAGCGTGCACCCTAATTACATGGTCACTGGCGTTGTTATACCATACAGAGTTTTTATAGGACTTCAAGGTAATGTGATGACATCAAAGTAGGTAGCTAGCCTCTAGGATGCCTCGCATAACCCATGCTCCCACTAGCACGCCAATATTTCCTATTAGGCTGAATCGCTCCCCCTAACGTCCCGCGGTACCGTTCGAGAAAATATATCTCCAAACCTTGTGCACAAGTTGTCCATGACCATGTGAATGCGTGTCTGACTCGATCGTGAACATAAACACATGGTAAAATAATAAAAGAAAGTAAGGGCAACAGTGCATCATCTCATCTTATTCATGTCATGTTCAACGACTCATTTATTTCCATCATTACCATCATTTCACTTGGTGATCTCAGCGATCCCAAGCCTCATCATTTCTTATTGCATCATTTCATTCATTTCACATTCCATCAACCTAGATACATGAAAGCATTATCACATCATTCAGTTCTCAAGGGACAGGTAGCACTTCATTTATCATTGCTAGGGACAATATCAATCATTTCTTTGCTTATAAGAAAACAAGCAGATTTATATATATATGTAACGGTTACACAATGTGTACATGATTCAAGTATTTTATTCAGTTCAGCAGCATTTAATATGAGCAACATTAAAACATAAGGGACATTATCAATCATTCTCAGGCATCAAGTCATATTATCAGTTCAAGTGTTATTCATTCAGCAGTTCAATGTTCATGTGTTATTCATTTCATACCCTGGAAATGGGTTTCGCCCGTAGCATCGGACCAATGATCACCCATGACTTCTGTGTACCACTAGGGTCACAAAGGCTTTTGGTGGTCTTATTGGCGCATACCACGGTGGGGTCCCAGCATAATCATCTCTATTATTTAGCAGCTAAACATGGAACAATTAAGGACAATTCATAACAATGCAATACTCCATTATATTAAGCATGAAGGAGTAGGGGAGAAGGGTCAGTTCTACTCACTTGCATAAAGGGTCTTTCCGTTCCGACCATATGTTCCAATACTCATTCCATCCGGCTAGCTAAGAGAGATTGCATCAGTCTTGAATCTCTTGATTTGCAACACAAATCACGGTCCAACTTCTGATCGCATCCAACACTCTACCCAAATGCCTCACGCGAAGCGGGGCATTACATAATATACCACTCAGAAAAAGTTTCGTCCTTGAAGCTTAAGAGAACAACTCATCCTACTAATTCACTTAGTCACAATCCTTATTCAGCTTCCATTCAATATCCATTTCAACTCTCTCGACCATCTCAAAATTGCTATCCAACTGTACCACTTAATCCATCGATGATTCAAATTATCTTTTTTTGCAAAAAATATTTGTACTTCCTTATTGATTCACTAACATTCTCTATGTAGTGCTATCTTTGTCGCAACCTATCACTTCATTTGGATTCATACACATATTTCGGGCATCCCCAAAATATATGCATTTCAGCAAAGTCTGTGCTAGTGCGATTACCTTGTTATCTTGGTAGCATCCTATTACTTCGTTTGGATACATACACATACTTTAGACATTTTAAAAATATATGTATTTTAGCCAACTTTCGTGATAGTGAGATTCGATAAGCCACAGGTGCAACTCTCTTCCCAAATCCATCTTAGCATTCTTTCAATTGACTTATTACTTTGTTCGCTTTGCCACAATTGCTATCTTTTAAGCTAAAACACTTAAAATCAGGGACAACTTGGATAAGTTCCTCATCCAAGCACTATATTTCTAATATTTGGGCCAAGGGTCTAACTTGAAACCAACCGTACAAAGAGTTCACAATAATCAATATACAATTCTATTCCTTCCTGAATTCGACAACATTTTTCACCGAGGCAATTCACCATTTCTAAAGGTATAAATTCGAGGGTTATACCATGTAGCATTCTATCCAACATAATATCCATTCCGCAATATCTCATTTCAACTTTCCTTGCCAACTATGCAATCACTAGCCAAACTTCTGAGCAATGATCCATCTTTCCAACTTGATACGCAACATTCGAGGTTACTCTAGCTAACCGACTTTAGATACTAGTCTAACATTCCCATGAGCAGTCAATTCCATCTTATGGAATAATTCACTGCTCGATACATACAACTCGAATCTTACCCCACTATTGCAGTTCCCACTATAGGCCGATATATTATTTCCAAGGGTCAAACATCTCTGAGTCTTACGCTGCAGCATATACTTCCTTAGGTCATACTCATTACCACCATCTCTCGTTTAATGCCAAAAGGTCATCCTATGATTTGCCAACGGTCACCTATTATTCGATCAAATCTCTAAGGCTAGCTATACCAACAGCTAAAACTAATCATTCAGGTGACTCCCCTAGAGTGGACGGCTACTAAGGACCATACTAATTTCTTATTCTTAGGACAACATGCAACCGAGAGTTCCAAGCAAATCTACCCAAACTTATGAGTATTACTTAATCTGAACAACTAATCGCCATTGTTGACTATGCCGACAATTGGTTAAGCAGCCCACGGTCCCTAGGGTCAAGTCTATCTATCCAGGGTCATCCTCAAGGAACTAATTCTCACAGAGGCTCATTCTAAACTTACCCAACAATCGACTAAGGTCGATCTAGCAACATTACGGTCTACACTCGAATCCGACATACAATTCCCAACAATCCTTCGTATCCACACGGATCTATATACCGAGGCTAACTATTCAAGGCTCATCGATTCTGATAGTCTCAACAAAAATATAGAATTATATTATTCGGTCTGTATGAAAAGTCATATCACTAAGTCATAACCCAGCAATCCATATCCTAACAGACAGTCACCTATACCGTCACACCATATACCAACATTATCCAACACACTTATGATTCTAAATCCTATTTGTTTCCCAGCCATCAAATTCTCATACGGATATTCTTAAAATCTCATATCGCAAGGGTCAAGTACTCCAATCCAGTTCAATCCGACAATTCATGTATCAATTAACCATTCTATATGCAACACAAGTATTCAGAGTCATTACTTGTTACTTTTGTGACACACTTCAAATTATCGAGCATACATACACATATGCAACGACTATCCATCTCATCAAGCACGAACTTATACTTCACTGATTCTATCATTTGGTGGTCAAGATGGGTTAACATCTATCACACCTTAGGGGCAAGCACATATCTTCCACATTCATCCGAGTCACCGACAATATTTCCAAATCTTTCAAGTTCAGCAACCAAGTTGTACTAACCACACATGATTTTCATCCAACTAATCACAATTATCGTTCATTGTTCTAAGCCACAACATTCTCTAGCCTATTCCATTACCCATAGTAAAATTACCATCCGACTAGTCTGAGTCATCACCCGACAACACAATTTCCAACAAAGGTATCCGTTACACTTTTTCGACAATTCTTGTAATCCAACATAACACCACAGTCAAGGGACACTCAAGTCACCTAGCAACAAGGCATGATTCCTGCTAAGTCTCAGCACTACCCAATACTCCAGATAGACTCATTGCTATCCTATGGAAGGGTCAACATACATCTCGTTCTGAAGTGGTAGAGACAATATACAACTCAGAAATGAAGCCATCCTTAAACAATACTGAACTCATGTCTATTCCGAAAAATCGTGATCTAGACTGATCACAACACAAGGCCACCACACATGAGTCAATTCATCCATTCTGTTGAACTCATTAATCAATTGTCCCATTCAAAATTCTTTTTCCAACATAACATGCAACTTTTAAACACGTTATAGCACACATGGCAACTTTTCTCTATTCCCACATTCCGAACATCGTTCATAAAATAGCATACTATAGCATTGAGTCATTGTTGGGTCCTTAGTGTCCAAACCAACAACATTCAAGCATTCATGGGAATCATATTATATTTAGACTTATTGTATGGAACATCCAGTGAGCTGCCAAGAGGGTCAAAGAACGTTTTAGATGCGAATCAACTTGGAATGTTTATAAAAACAACAACAAGATAATCGCAAAAACAATCTTTAATTTAATCGCGGAAGAAACATTGAGTGATTACGGAAGCAACTTTGGTTAATCGTCGATGCAACCTTGATTTTGAAGCAATCAAAATAAGAGTCCAATGACATAAAGTGGTGCTCTGATACCAATTAGTCACGCCCCGATTCCACAGAGTCATTCGCCTCGTATTTATCTCTGGGAGACGATCATCCTCGCTTGGGCGTGATGCCGTACAAGTCTAGTGTTGCACTTGTATAAGGCAATGACGGTACAAAATCGATAATCTTCAAATAGGATCACATAGCAGTGGCACAAGCAAATAAATTGAAGACAATAATAATACATCTTTTTTTTAATGAGTAGAACACATTAATGATTCATAGCAGCAAAAAAAGCAGATAACTCGAAGTCGCACAGAGATATGTAGAATAAGTTCTCTTTATTGGTGATTGAAGTGAAAGTACAAGGTTTGCGCCAGAGTATAGATCTTACAACACAACTCACATTACATTTGATAGCCAACTAAAACATCTGCCATTTAGGCTTACATTGGATACATGATACATTAGATTACAATTGGACCTACCGACTTGGCTTACATCTCACTGGTGCAACTGATTTATAATGTTCCATATATTATACCCTTTATAAACAGAAAATATTATCTTTTGCAAGGAGAGCTTCTGCATGCCCAATAAATCTTTGATGCCGTGGGACTGATCAAGCCAATCTTCGTGAACTTCCCAAGCACGAGCACCTAAAAAAATGCCCACAACGTGGGTCAGTACATCATCTATTTACTGGCAAGCAGAACCAGCCCACTCGCCTAAACCAACACTAAGTAGTCATCTGAGCAAATATTTATTAGAGTGATCTTTCTATTTGGGGCCTAGCATCAGTTTACAGTTCATGAGCAGTATTCATTGAAAAGACACGTAAACATGTAGTAGTAGTACCATAATGAAGCATGTAAACATGTTCTAGCATTGATCATGTGAGGCATCAGTGAAGCAGCATTGTACCAACATTATATTTAACAAGCCAAGCATGTTATAGTAACAATCATGGAAAGGCAACATCTTAGCAAACCGTATTTAACATGTTAAGCAGGTTATAGCAATACTTGTGGAAAGGCATCGGTTCGATTAGTATGTTAAGTAGGCAAATTGAACCAACAAGTATGATAATTATATCACATTTAAGTGATTTCTTACCGATAGACGACTCTCTCATACATGTATCAAATACAGGTTATGTGTTACACTTACTCTGCATGTACAAAACATTCATTAGTGTGCATCTTGACTAGATGGTCACTGCCGTTATTATACCATACAGACTTTTGCCATATAGGACTTTAAGTAATACGATGACATCAAAGTAGGTAGCTAGCCTCTACGATGCATCGTAAGGCCTGTGCTCCCACTAGCACACCAATGTTTCCTCCTAGGCTGAATCAGTCCCCTAATGTACCGGGGTACCGTTCGAGAAAACATATCTCCAAACCTTGTGCACAAGTTGTCCATGACCATGCGAATGTGTGTCCGACTCGATCGTGAAAATAAACACATGGTAAAATAATAAAAGAAAGTAAGGGCAACAGTGCATAATCTCATCTTATTCAAGTCATGTTCGACGACTAATTCATTTCCATCATTACCATCATTTTATTTGGTGATCTCAGCGATCCCAAGCCTCATAATTTCTTATTGCATCAATTCATTCATTTCTCATTCCATCAACTCAGATACATTGAAGCATTATCACATCATTCAGTTCCCAAGGGATAGGTAGCATTTTATTTATCATTGCTAGGGATAATATCATTCATTTATTTTCTTATAAGAAAACAAACAGCTTTTTATGTCTATGCAATAGTTACACAAGGTGTACATGATTCTAGTGTTTTATTCAGTTCACCAGCATTTAACATGAGCATTATTTAAATATAAGGGACATTATCAATTCATTCTCAGACATCAAGTCACATTAGCAGTTCAAGTGTTATTCATTCAGCAGTTTAATGTTCATGTGTTATTCATTTCAACGATTCCTAGCATAAGCATCTCTATTATTTAGCAATTAAACATGGAACATTTAAGGACAATTCATAGCAACGCAATACACTATTTTATTAAGTATGAATGAGTATGGGAGAATGGTCGGTTTTACTCACTTGCATGAAAGGTCTTTCCGTTTCGATCACACGTTACAATACTCATTCCATCCGTCCAGCTAAGAGAGTGCATCAGTCTTGAATCTCTAGATTTCCTACATAAATCAAGGTCCAACTTCTGATCGCATCCAACACTCCACCCAAATGCCTCACACGAAGAGGGGCATTACATGTGTGACCCTAGGAGACTTGATTGTAGCATGCACTCCCAAGTCTATTAATAACAGTGATCGCTGTATGACATCTTCGTACCTTATACAAGATAGCTGGCCATGTCCGTCTCTATATTTTGGTACTGAAGCGTGACAAGGTTTTAGTGGTGGCCCATGCATGTTTAATTTTTAGACTTGTGGAGTGTTATTATTATAGGAGTCTCAATCAAAATATGTCCCCCTTGAAATCCTGATTCGTTCTTTTTTGTCACTATTAATTGTTACATTGATTTGTATCCTCGTTCCTTCTCATCGTATCATTTGATATCTATATTTTTCTCTCTAGGGGTGCCTCATTCTCAGCAGTTGGCGGGGCCGGTGTGGAAGAACATCCTATGGAGCAACGTTCTACTGTGCGTCAATATAACCATCACTTTCCTATAACAGGGGTATTTTTGACTTTTTCCTAATTATTGTTATTATTGTGATTTCATATTATATCTTGAATGATAAATTATTTTTTAAAACTAAACTTTATGATTTTGGTTAATTACCTATAATATTTAAAAAGTGCATATGTGATACTC
This sequence comes from Iris pallida, assembly GCA_029216955.1. NCBI lineage: Eukaryota > Viridiplantae > Streptophyta > Magnoliopsida > Asparagales > Iridaceae > Iris > Iris pallida. The sequence continues at coordinate 7,185,953 of JANAVB010033814.1, forward strand.
TTGAATATGACTAGTGGTTAGCCTTTAGCTAGATTAGTGGTTAGTGATCCTAGAGGACCCAAACCAATTTGATATGACCACCCAACTAGATGATTAGGACTAGCCTAAATGAACTTTAGTTAGTCACTAGCTAGATTAGAAGAATTAGTTAGAATGTTTGACTAAACCCCTAATTAGGAAGAATGTTTAATCCCTAAACTTGTTATGACATAAGAGAGGGGCTTAGTGGACAACTTACATTAGCCAAACCATAAACCAAACCTATTATAGCAGCCCACCTTCCTTATAAAGCACTACTTCATCTTCTTCCTCCTCATTTCACGCCAAATCCTAACCCTAATTAGAAGCTTCTTCCCCAATTGCTCATACTACCAAATTTTCTCCAAATTGACCCAAATTGGTCTCATTTTCTTTCTCTTAGAAAGGAGAAGGCTCTATTCGCAAGCTTCGAGGGATTGAAGCACTTGGAGCTTGAAGGACTTTGAATCTTGAATCCATTTTCATTGGGAATCCATCTCCCAATTGTTATGATCTTTCTAACCATTAATTTCCATCAAATTAGTGTAGAGGCATTAATTAGGAAACCCCCATGCATTAGACTTGCCATAGAGAGGAGTTTGACTCATCCTCCTTTCATTTTGAGATTTTCACCTTTGTATTTTGAACCATTTTAGGGGAAATCTGAGAATGAGATTTCTAGGGTTTGGGTTGTTAGGCTCTAATTGGGATTTAGAACATGTGGATGAACTTTGGGTCAAGTTTGAATCCATTTGGAGTGCGTATCATGGACGTGTCCGATACGCACGCCAAGTGTTTGACAAAATGATCCAAAGAGCACCAATGCTCTAAATTTCAGTTTTGAACCTTTTACTAGCTTTACATTGCCATGAGTTATCATTTCTAGGATTATCCAATTATTTTAAGTGGTTTGGTGGATTGTATGTGGATTAGGGGTCTAGAGTAGATGTGTGGACTAGGTGTTGATATTGGACTGGTATCACTATATTGTTCAGTCCACTGCATCCATGTGTTCAGTCTCTTGGCCTACATCATATAATGTCACTGCCCATGCTTTACTGTTATTGACTCACGTTCAGTCATTGCCTTCCACTTCTAGGTGTATCAGTCACTTATTGACAGTTTCTAAAGCTCAGTGCAATACTCCCATTGTTTAAGTCTTCAATTGTTCAGTCCCTATTACATGCCTAATGTTCAGTCCATATACTGTTCAATCCTTAAATAGGACTTGGTATCAGTCCCTGCATATCATGTGTGTCCAGTCAGATATTGGACTTTAGTATCAGTAAGGTAATTGTTCAAATCTCTTGTATCAGTCCATAAGACTGTATAGTCCCCTACTCTTTAGTATCATTCCACTGACCATAATGTTTAGACCCCTTGTTCAAGATCAGTCCTTGCATGATCTTAGAAGTGTTTATCACCTAATAACTAATGTATCAGTTTGGGTATATATCTACTGTTCTGTCCCATCATATATATTTTGTTTCAGTCCACACTATTTGTATCAATTAACTGAACTGTTAAGGGGATGTAATTGATAAAAGGAAATAGGGGAGAACTCGGGTTATAATATTAGTTTAGTCCCTTAGTTTTGTGCTCAGTCCCCTGTATTCTCAATATTCAGTCCTTAAATTCTTATGATCAATCATGCATTCATATCTTTGTGATTAGATATTCAAATGATTCAGTCCCAAGCTTCACTAATGTATCAGTCACTACTGAACCTTCTGTTCAGTCTTTAATTAGATATTTCAGACCACGTGGGCATACTGTTAGTCCCAACCCCATTATTCAGTCCCTGTTTAACTGGTTTAGCTCTTGATTCATTAATCTTCAGGCCATATTAGCTTTGGTTTCCCCTGCATACTCAGTTCTTAGATGAAGGAAGCTCGGGTTGTGGGGTACAAAGGCCATGTTAGGCAATGCCTCTTGGCATTACAGTCCCACAGGCCAATTGGCTACTGTTGGAATGGTAGGTAAATGAGAAGAGAGTTTAGTGTCATATGTGAGCATTGGTCAGTGATTAGAAAGAGCTTTACCAGTTTCTATGTTTCCTGTGTTGAGTATTAGTTATATGGGCAATGGCCTTGTGACCATAGAATGCGAGGTAAATAGGATATGGTATCAGTATATTGTGAGGGCAGTCCTGTGCGCACAAGTGTGCACATTGAGTAGGGGTGCTTGGGCTCGGTTTGGTGTTTGGGAATGTAAGTATGTGGCATCCTAAGTGATAGTGTAGTGTTAGAGAGTACCTATGTTTAAGTATCTAATTTATGTGTGCTCAAGAGAAAGGGAAATATTAGAAGGGTTGGTTGTATCTTACATAGGTAATAGAATGATAGGGGGTGCAGGGCAGTAAGAGGAGGAGAGGAAGTCTGCACAGGTAGATAATAGGATAGCAGCAGATGGGAAGAGGCTATAGGCCAATGTATGGCATGACATGGCTTGGCTTTGGCTACAGTTGAGACTTTGGTTTCAGTCCATGTATGGGTTCAGTCCTATGTATTTGATGTTTTAGTCTATCTTTATATTCAGTCGACTGATACTCTGTGAGTATCAGTCCTCATCCATTTATTAGTCCAGTCCATTGTCCCACTTCCATTTAATATTCAGTCCATTATACCCAATTGTTTTAGTCAAGTAGTGTAAATATGATCAGTCATTGACTTAGTTGGCAGTCCTATAAAAGACTGAAGGTCTAGCAGTTAATAGGAAGATAAGGTATCAGCCTTACTGTATGGTGTATCAGTTGTATAGGAAGAGAAAGAGAAACTAGTGAGCTAGTTAATGTATGCAAGTTTGGAAGAGTGGGAGGTTAGGGTCGGGCTTGGCAGCAAATGGAGAGGTAAGAGAGTGCCCTGATTATGAAATCAAGTAATAAGTAGAGAGTGTAAGCAGTTGGGCAGCAGGGCAGTGCCCTTATGGACTGTCCCTTGGTGTGTGTGGTTCAGAGAGAGGGTTCAATAAGGATCAGTTCTATTTATCCTTGTATCAGTATATATGGAATATTAGAAAGGGGTATTAGGTTAGCAGTTAGCCATTGTTCATTCCTTAGTTGCTATATTTGATCAGTTTCTTTCATAAATAGCCCTTTGAACTATATATTCAATCCACTTCAATGATGCAGTCCCAGTTTCCATTGTATCAGTCCTCATCCTTAAATAACAATCCCATGTTTTCTAATACATGCTCAGTCCACTTGCAATGTGTGTCAGTATATATATATATACACATATAGATAGGATGTTAGTAGTTGATGAAGAGTTGGGTAGAGTATCCTATAGTTATACTGTAGAGTATGAAACATTATATAGTAGTATATATTTGTATGTGTATATAAGTGATATGTATATGGGATGTTCTAATAGTTGATAAGGTTGAGTTTGTATCATATATTTCACAATGGGACAGGTAGATGAATAGAAAATAGATGAATTTAAATCTATGTTAGAATTATGGTTTTGGTACCATAGTACCTAGTTAGCTAATTGAGTCTAGTTAGCCAAAGCCCTAGAGTTGACTAATATTGACAAATTGAACCAAGTTTGACCAGGGTTGACCAAGTTGGCTAGTATTGACTTAGATTGACTTCCATAACCAAGAAAAGGCCTAGAAGCATGTCATAAATACTTTTTAATACATTTTTACTCTAGAGCACCAAATAACTTTATATATCTCATATATAGGTTTGTGTGACACCACTTTGGGCATCGATCCTTATTTACTGCTCAGAACCGCAGGCGAGTACATTCTCTGATAGTTTTCATTTATCTGATGATTATTATGACTCAACTTCTAGTATAGTATTACCTAAATTATCTTTCATGACACGGATTGGTATTTCTGGGTTCATTCACTTGCGACACATGTATTATACTTGTCTGGCCCCTATTTTTGGAATTACTCACTGGAAAAACCTTCTGGCACCACTTACTTTCTGGCTAGACTTGTACTTGATTTATGTGTCGGGATATGGATTCACTTGTACTAGTCGGGGCGGGAAAATACTCAAGTAGACATGTAAACATTCCCAATCATAGTGGAACTACCCCTACTGGTCTAATCTGGAAAGATAGCCGTCGCACGCTTGCCAAGCGTGCGATGTGCCGTATTTACCCCTAGCTGTTTACATGTCAAAAGCGGTATTTCAAAACACACTGGTTTAGTACTTTTCTACTGTATTCATATTGTACCCACTGGACTCACACCATATCTGTTCTGGTTCAGTTACTTCTATTTACAGTCATTATTTCCATGTTCGTCTGATTTACCATGTTTACTCTCCTTGTACTTTAGTTAGCTGTTATTCTATTTTATTTCTTTACTCTTTCTAATCTGTTCATCAAGTATTACTTGCTATAACTATTTTATAGTCTTTGTCATTTATTTGGAACTGCTAGAGGAGATATGCTTGTTCCAACCTGACTGGATATTTTTCAAATAATTGCTCAGGGGATATGTGTCCCACATACTATGGATCCAAGGAAGGGATAGCTACTATAGGTCCTGATTCCCAGGAATGATTACCAAGAGATTAGTGACCAGTTTTGACTTGTGTTAGATTCTCTGTTATGACTCTTGACTTGTATGGATAATGGAGATTTTATTATTGTATTTAAGATTTGAATTTCTCTTATTGTAGTTGGAAGTTGTTGATGTTTTAGATTTTGTAGTTATTTGTACTTCTTTGATATCTTATCGTCCTTAGATTTTGATTGAATATTTGCCATATCATTGTGCTTGTTCTCTATTCGGAGTTGAGATCTATGACAGTTATATTATATCATTGTGTTAGATTGTTAGTTAGTGACCTAGACAGCGTTCTATCGTCGATGCTGCAGCGTAGGTTGGGCGCTGGCAGGAGGTAGTGCCTTCTCCTGGTCAGATTCGCGTAGAGGTGATGACGGTGCCAACTGAGCCGCAGGTCTAGAGTTTTCTGCACCCCAGCAATGCCGGCATTGGCAGGAATACCCGACTCTGCCAAACTTCTAGAGATTATTTGAGGGTTGCTAGCGACGCAGAAACATCAGATGGCAGTCCAACATCATCAGCAGATTCGGCAGCAAGAGCAGAATGTTTTACTTAACCCGGTTTTGCTGCCTTGGAGAGGGGTGGAAGGACTGACTCAGGTGCATTAGAAAGGTTTTGTCGGCTCAACCTGAGGTACTTTGATGGCACGGAGGATGCCATTACGACAGATGCTTGGCTTCATGACATCAAGACTATTTTGTCAGCGACAAAGGTTCTGGCTGAGGAGCAAGTTGATCATGTCCGGTTGTTGCTTCAGGACCTTGTCCATTTTTGGTAGGCATCGGTAGAGGTAGGTTTGAGGCACCATATTCCTTAGGATAGCTTCAAGACCAGATTTAAGACCAAGTATTTTGGTGTTGTGGCACGATATGAGCTTCAGCAAAGGTTTATCGGTCTCAAGCAGGCCGGTAGGACCGTGGACGGTTATGCAGCGGAGTTTTATAGACTGAGTCTATTTTGCCCCAATGATGGTGGTTACAGAGCTAAAGAGGGCTATGAGGTTCCATCAGGGACTTCATTTAGAGATTCTACAGCTCGTAGAGGGCCACGACTACCAGTCTTTTAATATAGTTTTGACGGCAGCTTGGAAGCACGGTCTCATCCAGCAGAGGTTGGCGAATAGGACTGGAGGCCAAAATAGGTCTCATACCCAGAGTGGGGGTGGAGGAGCAGTGCAGCAAATGTCGGCACCAGCACCCGGTGTTCGTATCCATGACTCAGGAGCGCCACGGAGGCCGACGGTATCGGCGGTAACAATACCAGTTCGATAGCAATAGCCGAGGCACCAGCAGCAGCACCAGGGAGCACCGGTAGGATGTACGTATTATGGAAAGAGAGGGCACACTAGGGACGTATATCGGGCAGCAAATGGATTGTGTATGGGAAGTGGTAGTCAGGACCACAGGATAGCTAATTGTCCAATGATGCAGGGGCCATTAGGGCCAGTTCAGCAGTTATCGGCGTTGCCACCTCCAGGGACAGCACTATACCGAGGGCCAACACTAGTAGTGAGTCCATTAGCCCAGCATTCGTTACCGATGCAAGCCTATATGTTTCGTCAAGTGCAGAATCAGGGAGGTCAGCAGAGGTCGCAGCAGCACCATGGTCAGGAAAGATAGCAGTAGGGAGTTCAGCAGGGCCGAGGTTAAGCATTTACCTTGTCTCTAGAGGAGGCATTGGCATCGGGCGACGTAATTGCAGGTAATGTTTTGTTGCTTCTTTTTTCTGTGTAGTATTATTTGATTAGGGGGCTTCCCATTAATTTGTATATGCACGATTCGCGACACGTATTGGATTGAAGTTCGAGGCATTGCCAGAGAGGATAAATAACTCACTGGTAATGGGCTCGGAGGAGTTAGCAGAGTATGCTTAGCGTGTCCGGTCTTAGTGTGTAGGCATTTATTACCCGCAAGGTTGATAGAGTTTCCTTGGGTAACTTTGATGTCATCCTAGGCATGGACTGGTTGAGAGACAGTCATACTACGATAGTTTACCGAGGAGGTAGAGTATTGTTTAGTATTCCAGGCATTGAGGAGCTCGTCTTCATTTGATCATTGGAGGACCAATCCAAAAGTGTGGTTGCAGTTGCAGTAGCAGTAGCAGAAAAGGAGCAGATTCCAAGGGTAGTCAGCAAGTTTCTTGATGTCTTTCCAGATAAGCTTCCAGGGATACCACCAGTGAGGGATGTGGAGTTTTGTATCGAATTGAACCCAGGGACGAAGCCCATATCTAGTAGAGTTTACAGAATGTCACAATCAGAGTTAGACAAGTTGTACCAGCATGTGGAATTGAGATTATAGTCATTCCTAGTATCAAGGTTAAATCATCCTATAGATCGTAGTCAAGGTAATTAAGCACTCACAATCTATAGAATGTCATAAGTCAAGTCCTACGCAAATCAAGTCAAGCCCTACGCAAGTCAAGTCATGTAAGAGAAATAGTAGTGTAAGACTAGACAACTATATCACGAGACACCTATGAACACGAAAGCAATATAACAAATAATGAACATATAACATGAATCAAGAATGTGCATGTAAACTAGAAGTATGATAAAGTAAACTAGAAGCAGGATAAAGTAACATGAATATAACAGTATAGAAAAAAAAGAAACAACAAGAAGTAGAGATCATGCATATAAAATATATTGTTCAAGTTGTCAAGGTATACTTCCCTGGGGGTCGTATGATGACTAGACAACAAATCGCGACTAAATTGTCAAAAATACCAGAAGTGAATCATCCACAAACATCTCCGAAAGCTGAAACAGACATCACCATCAGTCTCGGTATAAAAGAAATAGCTAAGTTTGGCTACCCACAAGTCCAATTCTAGACACAGGAACAAAGGTTTGCACCAAAACGATAATTTTGGGTCAAAACGGTATCCGTCGTTTGACCTGCTTTGCACCAAAAAATGTGCCAAGACAAAGGTTTTCCAAATTTGATAAATTATGTCAATCTTGGTCGGAATGACGCCACGAGTCCAATAGTGGTGTCAGATTTGGAATCCGATGTCTCGAGTTCAAAAATCTAAATTTTACATGTTAGAAATTATGATTTCGAAAGGCCAACTTTGGCATCGATTTCAACCAACCAAACGAAATCCTATGAAATTGGAATTTTTATGGAACGAAGGTGGTCATACCCGTCAGAGTTGTTTTTTTCGTCAAACTGAGCTTCGACGAGAAAGAAATAAATTTGCGAATTTGGCTCCACGAAATTGTCTAAAATAAACGTGTTTCAAATGGTCAACTTGGTGGCCGATTTTGATCTATCAAACGATCGAATTAACAGTTAAATTTTAGGTGAGTGAAAGGGTATATACCGCGATTGAGACAGAAGAATCGGATCGACGATCCAATGGTCGGATTGTCCAGAAAATATGCCCAAAGTTGCTGCGACGAAACACAATTCTGACTTCGAATTCTCGTGCGTCAAGACGGGATTTTGTATGAAACACACAAATCGACTATTTCGTGCGCTGGGGCATGTCGGAGATGCATGCGGAGGGTTCACCGGTGGTCTACCTCCACGCGATGGTAGTTATGGCGGCGTGTGACTGCCGATGCCGCTGCTGTTTGCTGCCACGCTCGTGCAGCTGCTGCGCTGCTTGCAGCGCGCCTGGCCGCTTGCTTGTGCCGCGCCATTGGCCATATGCTGAATGGCGGAAGGTCGCGAGCTTGTTTGGTGGTGGCGGCGGCCCAATAGTAGAGGCGTGAGGCGGTTGGCGTTTTGACTGTTGCTGCTGCCTATGCGCGTTGCCTCGTGCGTACGCACGCACGTTGTTGTCTCTCGTGCGATGCTGCCCACGATTGTTGTGGTCGTCGGATAGTGACACTACGACGACACGCTCGGAGGTCGAGGAGGTCGCGGGTCCTGTGCGCGGTATAGGTCATGGCCGGGAACGCGAGGTCTTGGCAGTACCCGTGGCTAGGGTTCCCTCAGGTTGAAGACACGATACCTACTATTCCATCCAGATATATAAGGAAAGGGTGGAGGAAGCTGGGCCTTGGCCTATGACTTGTTTAAGGAAAAATATGTGGGCTTGCTACAGGATAGAATGATGGGTTAGGTATTTGCCTCCTAGAAAGGAATATAGTTGTGTTGAAGAGAAAGGATTTAGGCTTGAAGTTATTGGAGGCAAGGAATGGAATTTACCTATTGTTGATGGGTTGGAATAGGGGTTAGAGGCCCAACAAAATAGGTATAGATAACCTATACCATAAGTCACATATATGGGCTTCAGGCCCATCAAGAACAAATATAACTAATAAATCTATATAAAATAATACATAGGCTATAGGACCCGAGGCCGTCACGGCTGACACGTAGAAGGTGGACTCGGACACGATGCACGGACACTTTTGGATGAAAAATTTTGGGATATGGAGAAAAGAGAAAAGGGAGCATCTCCTTAAATAGGAGGTGGGCGCCTAGTTAGATAAGGATTTGTAATCCTTTAAACTCCCAATAGATAAATCTTACATTTTTATTGAAAACCATTTAAAATCAAATTTAATAAAATCTAATCACAATTTAAATTACCATAAATATTTAAATATTAAATATAATTTAAAATAAATTTTTATAATTAAAATAATTTCAAATAACTTTTAAAAAATCAATTTTTTATAAAATATACATGAATTTATTTTCATGTACATCACACGCAAATAGTACAAATTATTTACATAAATATTATTTTCGAAACTAGTATCTATACTTGCAATAAATGAAATAGCGTTTATATACTAATAAAATAAACTTTAACAAATTATGTGCGACTTATTTTATACTCGAACAAATATATAAAAAATTTACCTTATATTTTTTCGAAACAATATATTTATTTCTATATTTATGAAAAAATCTAATAATAAAACTTTTGTATAAAAATAATTAAATACTTCGTATATACGTATTTGCACTTGACGTATAATAGCAAATAAAATAAATACAAAAATCTATAGTAAAACTTTAGGGGTTACATCCTACCTACTTAAAAGAATTTCGTCCTCGAATTAACAAATTACTAGGGTAGGTAGGGTTGAAGGTAGAAGAGTTTCTTGATACGAAAATACGATCAACCCATTGGGAAGGTGATGGAAAATGTCCTTCAACGAAAATAGGCAATTTAGATGACTAGGAAAATGAACTCAACGGATCTAGCTTAGGAGATGGTAACATACATGACAAGCCATCAGTGTCTAATTCGATAAAACTATAAATGTGTAACTTAAAATAGGTAAGAATTTCCTCCATAAAAAATTTAATCAATAAAATTCGCGTTTGATATCGTCATAATCCTCAAATTTATGGTTTAACCAAAATCATCAATGTCTTTCTATACTCAACTTTTCATATACTTTATTATTTCTCCTCGAAATATATATTGCATGAAAATTTTAACCTTATTGAAAACCCTTTTTCTCAATTTTTTGATTCTGCCTTTCATAATCTCCTCGAAATTAAAATTCAATTAATCTCCATCTTTAAATTTCCTTTACTGACATCATTTTAGTCATAACAAAATCAACTCATCTTAACATAAAATCCATATCTATAGTCATCATAGAAATTTCATCCTTAAAGCATCAAGAATATAAAAATTTCCATCTTCAATAATTTATTAACATCAAAACTATTATCATCAAGATCATCACATGAAAGTTTTTTTCAACAATTGATTTACCTTGAAGTACTAATTTTTGTCAATCGAGAAGTCCATTCACCTTTGATTATATTGTCCTATAAACAAAACATCACATTCCTCAATTTAATCTAATAGTGTTTAACACGTATTTCAAATTATGCCTCATATCACACAGTCATCAACCATACCAATGATTTCCTCCTTAGGGTTTTCTAATCCAGACCCCTTCTAACTGAAGGGTGTCATGATCCGATTTTCATCTTTGCACAAGAAAAATATATTAAGGAACAAGGTTGTACGAATTACGGAAGAGTTTAATTAGTAAATAGATTGGGGAAAAGAATTTCATATGGTTGGGTTCAAAGATCGTGGTAAGTATTTAGGCAACGAATGAGAGTTGCTAGTTAACGCACGAAAATAAAAAGATTAAGGGTTGAGTAAATCAAGATGAGAATAAGTAGGGGATCATAAGACGTGGTTCCTTGAGAGAAAATTGACCTCCTAGATTGGGGTACGATCAAGGAAACGATTCTAATCATTCTCAAGTTTTAAATAATTTGAAGGTCATGATAATAGATCTAGGGTCGAGGGAAGGACGAGTAACTCAAGACGATGATGTAGTCACGTGATTTATTCGATGGCTAACAACACTTGTGTATATACAACTTTTATGGCCATAGGTGATATGAAAAACTAAGGGGGACTCTCTATGTCTATCTTCCCTCAGGCATGAGCGTTTGTTTTTTCGAAATAGGTGAAGACGAAAAAAATAATAAAGAGTTCAAAGAAGATGTGATCGAATGCAAGTACGGGGTTCAAAGGCAATTGAATAGTTTAAAAAGGGAGTTTGTCAAGGCAGTTGCGGTTAAGATCCTATTTTGCTAGATTCCTATTCGCAGGCTCATATCAGTACATTTACGTAACCAATATGATATGTTCTGACATGTCTAGAGGGAAAATATATTTTCTAATAAGCTAAGTCAACTATATCTCAATCTACGTAAAATAGTCATACAAAGAGCGAACCAAGTGCACTAAGGTTCATCAGACCATAATATACCGATTTTGATTAGACAATGTATTAGTGGTTGTCCCCAATAAAAAATATGTCCTAAACAAGCTTGATAAAGGAATAAGCTTGTAAAACTAGGCTATAATAGCAACATTAGTCAAGATAGTCCAAAAATATAGTACGTAGGATTATGATAAAGAAAGTATAAATAGTTCAAGTTCCTCAAAAATCTAAGACTCGTCCGGTGTTTGTGTCTCTTCAGTTGTCCTATTTTCTTCTTGTCAAAGTCCTTGGTCAACCAAATAGGGTATGGACCTCTAAAACTCTATAGTCTAGGTAAACCTATCTTCCTACACACTACAAGAAAATACCATTTTATGACGGATAAAAACTGTCATATATGACAATTTATGACGGTTTCTTTGAAGCAGGCAACCGTCATGAACACAGGTGTTATAAAATTTTAGAAAAACCGTTATATATGACTTACACTTATATGACATTTTTTTTTGGGAAAATTTATGAAATGCCCAAAAATTTAAAAAGTTTTATGAAAAACCCACCCCAAAATAAACTTTCATCGCGTGCCCAGCATTAACTTAAAAATTAAAAAAAGGGCACGGCATGACCCTTTTGCCCTTCTAATTTATTAAGAATATCAACAAACCCAGCATTTTTTATGAAAAACGGTTCGATTCCAGAAGATACAAAACCAAGAGACTCTTCAAAAAAGTGTTTCTATCGCTCCCTCCTCTTCCATACTCTGCTCGGTTGCGATTTTAGGTCATCTCCTCCAAAAATCTTAGAAATTTCTTACAAGAAATCGCCAGCGAATCTCCATCACAATGTCGCAATCATCAGCAATGGATGTAGACCAAGTTAGAGAAGAAGGAGAAGAAGTAGTTGTTGGAAAGCAAACGAAAGGAGGGAAGAAAGTTAAGAGGGTTGCTCGTAGACGAAATGCTCCAAAAGAAAAAGAAGTGCAAGAAGCAGTAGAAGAACAAGAACAACAAGAACAAGAAGTAGCAGGGGAGGAAGAAGAAGATCAAGAAGAAGGGAAGAAAAAAGGTAAAATTTTGAGACCTGTTCATTCTCCGTTTATATTGACGCGGCAAATGAAAATGATCATTCTCCGTCTATAAAATACACGGAGGATGCCCTTTCTGTGTCATTTGAACTAGAAATGGCCATTCTCCGTCTATTTTGAGACGGAGAATGGCATTCTCCGTGTTTAAACACACGGAGAATGACATTTTCTGTGTTTTTGACCTAAAGAACGAGCATTCTCCGCCTAATATGAGACGGAGAATGTCATTCTCCGTTATAAAAAAGACGGAGAATGACCTTTCTTCTTGCATTAACCTAGAGAAATGAACATTCTCCGTCTTACTGACACGGAGAATGCCATTCTCCGTCTATTTTATAACGGAGAATGGCATTCTCTGTCTCTTTCAACACGGAGAATGACATTCTCCTTGTATTTTGACCCGGAGAATGAGCATTCTCCGCCTTATTGAGACGGAGAATGTCATTCTCTAGGTCAAAATAAAGGGAGAATGCCATTCCCCGTGTTAATACAAAACGGAGAATGCCATTCGCCGTCTATTTTAATACGGAGAATGTCATTCTCCGTTTTGTATTAACACGGAGAATGGCATTCTTCCTTTATTTTGATCTAAAGAACGAGCATTCTCCGCCTAATATGAGACGGAGAATGGCATTCTCCGTATTAAAACACGCGGAGAATGGCATTTTTCTTGTATTTTGACCTAAAGAATGAGCATTCTCCGCCTCATATTAGGCGGAGAATGCTCATTCTCCGGGACAAAATAAAGGGAGAATGCCATTCTCCGTGTCAAAATAGACGGAGAATGGCATTCTCCGGGTCAAAAGAGACGGATAATCACATTCTCCGTCTATTTTGACACGGAGAATGGCATTCTCCCTTTATTTTGATCTAAAGAACGAGCATTCTCCGCCTAATATGAGACGGAGAATGGCATTCTCCGTATTAAAACACGCGGAGAATGGCATTCTCCTTGTATTTTGACCTAAAGAATGAGCATTCTCCGCCTTATTGAGACGGAGAATGTCATTCTCTGGGTCAAAATAAAGGGAGAATGCCATTCCCCGTGTTAATACAAAACGGAGAATGGCATTCTCCGTCTCTTTTAAAATGGAGAATCACATTCTCCGTCTATTTTGACACGGAGAATGGCATTCTCCCTTTATTTTGATCTAAAGAACGAGCATTCTCCGTCTAATATGAGACGGAGAATGGCATTCTCCGCCTTACTGAGACGGAGAATGCTCATTCTCCGGGACAAAATAAAGGGAGAATGCCATTCTCCTTGTATTTTGACCTAGAGAATGAGCATTCTCCGTCTTTCTGAAGCGGAGAATGAGCATTCTCCGTCTTGCTAACGCGGAGAATGGCATTCTCCGTTTTAAAACACGCGGAGAATGCCATTCCCCGTGTTAATACAAAACGGAGAATGCCATTCTCCGTGTCAAAATAGACGGAGAATATCATTCTCCGTCTATTTTGACACGGAGAATGGCATTCTCCGTGTGAATACAAAACGGAGAATGCTCATTCTCCGTCTATTTTGACACGGAGAATGACATTCTCCGTCTAATATTAGACGGAGAATGGCTTTCTCCTTGTTATAATAAAGAAGAATGTTGACGTAAACCTAATTGTTGTTGTTTTTAGGAAAAAAAACTGTCAGGAACAGAGAAGAAAGACTTTTCCGTGCAACATTCACCCCAATACTCTCTCTCATGGATGAGGTGAAGGAAAAGTTTCGCCATTTGCCTGAAGCAGTTGTTGAAAGCTTGAAGAATGTAGGATTCTACAACTTCGTAGATGTATTCTACAGAACTAAGGTGAAAAAATCAGAACTGTCTAAAGTCACCCAAGGTCTGGAGAACTTGATGGGGACTTATTTGGAAGAAGATGGAATTGGATATTTCCAATTGAGCAGCAGTGTCAAGGTAGCACCAACTGCTGATGAGATGGCAACCATTTTCGGTCTGCCAATGAATGATGACACTGAAGTTGATGAGAAGTATTTGAAGATCATCACTGAAAAGCAGAAGACCCCCCCACCAGCAGACTCATTCAGCATGTGTACAGAACACTTCACAAGATTGCTGAAAAATTCCAAGGGCAAAAATGCTGAAGTCTCAAACACAGAAGTTAGGAAAAGGATATTAGAGCTGCTGGGGGGCGAAAATGCAAGTCCTGATGAATTGGCCAAGTTATGTAGCTCCCCTCCCCGAAAATTTAGAAATATTTATTTATTATTTAATTGATTTAAAGGGGTGAATATTAGATTTTATAAATAGTTAATTAGTTATTATTTTATGGTGATTAAATAAATATATTTTATTGCTGACTGAATCTGATCGATACATGCCCTTATATCACTAAATTAATGATATTACCTCTCTCTCTTATTTGTGTCTTCTCTGTTTCTCATTAGATACTCCCATCTCTTTCTCCCCAGTCTAGTCGATTAGGGCATTTAAATGAGTCGAGCTGTGTCAAACTTTGGATGTTTGAGTTTGATCCACTTAGAAGGACATATTGAGCATAACTTGACCATGAACTTGAATGACTATGTTCAAACCAGAGCTAGGCTTTGGAACAGCTTAATTTGATCTTTGATTCTTTGGTCGAGTCTTTCCCCTACCTCAAGTGTACTGCATAACTAATATAATTAGCCGGTAACAATGAGATCAACAGCTAATAACTATGTGAATACAAAATATATATAATTATAAACTTGATCATGTTGGCACATTGGAGCCCAACTTGGTCATAGTCAAGTTAGGGTAGTAGATGCAGTGCATGCTGAGCTTTTCAAGTTGAGCTGGTTTAGGCTAGAGCTCACTAGTCAAGTTTCATTTGTTCGAGCTCAAATCGTTTAGGCAAATCTAGCACATTCCCATGTTCAAGTAAGGGTGCTTACAAAAAAACAATCTTCCTTTTGATCCCAGCCCAAGGGAGGCCGTTCAAACCCAGCAAGGCCACCATGCCTGTTCGCGAACCCGACCCCCCTCTTTTGCTCGGTTTGGCAAAACAGAGAAGCTTATAAAAAAAATAAAAAAAGGGACAATGGAAATAAAACAAACCAGCATGTGGAGCCAGGCCAAACCCACCAAGCTGCTGACCGCACAACCCAGTGCCAAGTCGAGCCAGCATCAGCAGAAGACCCATGAAACCGAGAAAGAATCTCGGCCCAAAACCGAGAGCAGCAAATTTACAGTATATATGGATAGTATATATTGAACGGGAGAGATCGTGAGAAAGGAGCGACGAAACCCTAACCCAACTTCTCCTCGATCTCGCCAACCATCCCTGGCGACCCCTGGGTCTGTGCGCGCCGCCCTACCGCACCGCCGCTGGCCGGAGGACGGCGTCGGCAGAGCAAGCCGCGCGCGAGCACAGTGGAAAGAAACAGCAGCGAGTGCGCGGGGGGAAACATCCAATTTCGCGACGTGATTTCTCCCTCCTCGTTCGACGAAACGTCGAACCGTTTGCTCAGGTACGACCACAACATAACCATCTTCGAATCCCAGTAGTTAGGTTTTGAAATAGTCGTGCGACCGACCCAAGAAATCGACACGAAGTCGATCAAAAACCTGTTCGAAAACAGGGAATATAGCAGTCCATGAACCCATATTTGAGGATCGTTTCCGATCAATCCAGTCCCTTATTAGAAAATCTATTTGAAGATACTTGTTGACAACATGTAAGGCTTCGAATCCCTTTTTGCAGAATTTGAATTCATCGACTGAGCGTCGAGAAATCGAATCCCAAAGTTTTCCAAAAACCTGTTTTGAAAACTAGAAAATTGTTCCACACGACGTGCGTCACGCCAATCGGGACGACGTGGTCGCGAACCGAAAGCATCGAAAGCTGCGTAACGGCTTCGTGGTCGTGTGAGCTTTGACGGAATTCAAATTGGTCGCGTGTGCGCGACGAATTTGATGCGTATCCGTCGAAATTCCCCGTATCGTGCACATTGCAAATTCTCCAATTACTTTGTGCACGATCGTCAGATCGAGACGAAACTTGCGCCAACAGAACCGTATCATTTTTCTGGTCCTGTATGCCAAGTTTGGTCCAATTCTAAGACAGTCGAATCCGACGTCGTTTTGCGGGCCCCACGGTCCCACTCAACGGGCGATTTTGTGCACGGCCCGCCGGAATCCAACTCTGGACATACGGTTGGGTTCGTATCGAAAAATTGGATTCGTAGACATGTAGTTTGACGACTTTAGAGACCGTTGACTCTGGCACGCTTTTCGGTGCAAAGCGGGTCCAACGACGGACATCGTTTTTGCCCAAAATTACCGTTTTGCCCCTGTGTCCAGAATTGGACGTAAGGACAGGCAATCCTAGCTAATTGGACTATTCTGAGATCATTGGTATTGTTTATTTCAGCTTCCGGGGACTGTTGTACGGGTTTTGACTATAGTGGCATATTGAGTGGTTTGGATCATCGGTTTCACCAGCACAGGACCACAGGCGAGTACAGTTTATTGTCTGCATTTCGATATTGATTTTCACTATATTTCATTGGTTGGTTTCATTAGTTATGTGATTATTTTCTATTATAAATTGTTGAGTCGGGAATGAGAAGTACCAACGATGTGTGATCTGACCTTAGACCGTGTAGACCGTGTTACATTTATTTCTTGTAGACCGTGTAGACCGTGTTACATTTATTTCTTGTAGACAGTGATTTATTTATTGCAAAGTAGACCGTGTAGACAGTGATTTATTTATTGCATTTAATCTGTGTAGTTCGTGATTATTATTCTGTAGACAATATTTCTTTATTGCAATATTTTCTGTAGACCGTGTAACTGTAGACCGTGTAATTGTAGACCGTGTAACTGTAGACCGTGTAACTTTAGACCGTGTAGACCGTGTCGCATAATTGTCCCGAGACCGATCACATATCAAAGGTACTTCTAACAGTCGGGGAGAGTATTTTGTGTCTATTTACTTACTATTGGTTTTTATATTTCATGTTTATTTTCAAACCCATGATTGATGTCTAACCCTTATTTATAGTCATCTTCTTTATTTGAAATTGCATTCAGTGAATTGTGCTCGTTCCATTCCTGACTGGAAACCAACATTTTCAGGTTAGCCGTGGATTCACTTAGCTTGGGGAGTGACGGGAATACTTACCGACAAAAGCCTAGAGACTAGCTAAATAGTCGAGTTGTAGTCATTCATTGAATTGTACAAGTTTATATTCTTCTACAAAAGTAAAACTTGTGATCATTGTAAGTTAAATTAGTTTATGTGAATGAGCATTGGATTATTTGTGATTTTGATCTTCATGGCCGTGACAGCGTTCTACCGCCGACACTGCGGCGTAGGCTGGCTTGGACACGTCTCGTATCCGTTTTTAAAAAAAAAAAAAAAAACCGGGTGCGGGTCGTGACAAGTTTTTGTGGTGGCCCATGCAGGTCAGTCTTTGCAAGTCATGCGAACTCGTGATAGTACTTAAGTTAGTCGTACTATTGCGAGCCTGCGACTAGAAATGCTCATTCACGAATTAGAAATTAATTTAATTTACGAGAATGACTAGGACTAGGAGTCCCTTATACAAATTTACCGATGGGGTAGTCTAGGCCATGCAATGTAGATAAGGAGTTATTAATTTTGATAGTTTGACAATCTCCATAGGTACACGACTACCTTTTGGTAAGACGACATGATCCAATGAGGATAGAATATTCACTTGGTGATACAGGACTTTCTAGACTTAATAGTTTAACCTTGATAGATAGTGCATTTCCTTCCCCTTGCCCCTTTAGATATCATCCTCACATCTTAGTCTGAATTGCCTCCTCAGTCCCTATTTTGCCCTAAGGATTATTATTTTATATAATTTTTGATTAGATTATCCATATACGGACCTCAAGTTAGTTTCGGTTCAAGTTTTTCCTTAATGTTTGAATACAATGGAATAGTTAAAATGTTCGTATTTCTTTGTCTTCAGTTATTTTCTTCCTGTTCACCTTTATTTTAAAGATTGCGACTGATAGGACGAATATTTACGCCTTATTACATAGTCGACTTGTTTGAATCCCTAGAAGCCCAGGAATTTTTACAGATATAGTTAAAAGAATGTTAGTTGACTCATAATGGCAGGACAGCAGCGCACTGTCGCCGTTTATTTGAATTATGGACTCACTGCAGCCAGCAGCGCACTGGCGAGACACGACCCTAGAGTTGAAATTTTTAAGGAAATTATAGGTTATAGAATATCCCTAAAAACTATGGCTAGTGGTCCTCCTTGATCATAGTCACCCGGGTGTCGAGATAAGGTAGAGTATCTGATAGCATATCACATCTGGATCACAGAACCAAGGGTTTACCACAGCCCAAGTATACGGGAGAAGCATAATCCTCGGTGAAATGATTTCAGACGTGATTACAAGTTTAGGGTACTATAGAGGATAGGACCGTGCCATGTACGTCCCATAAGATATAAAGCCAATAGTAGTGGAAGTTTGTAAGTTTGGTAGTATGTCTCCCGACCTAGCACTCCGTGTGATCCCTCGTGATCTATAGATGAGGAAATTGACGGACACTAATTGGTTACCTAGAATATAGAATTCAGAAGTCCATAAACCATTAGTCGACCAAGGCCTTAAGGGTAAGATGATAGTGGGATGTCTATAGAAGCAAGACCCCAGGTAAGTTTTGATTCTCTCTAAACTCGAACTACTTGTGCCGTCTTTTAAAAATCTCGCATAATTGTATTCGACTATCTTAACAAACGCTGCTGTTACAGCCTAGTTTTGCAAGCTTACTCTGTTCTCGAGCTTGATTCAAGACATATGCTTAGTAGGGACGCCTGCTAACTTATTGTCTAATCAGAATCAGTGTATTATGGTCTGATCAACCATGATGCACTTGGTTCGCTCTTCGTTTAATTTCACTACGTGGATGGAGATATATAGGTATCTAGGATCTCATTCGCGACTGCTTGACAATTCCTCTTGAATTATGCGTTCGCCTTTGAATCACGTGATTGTATTCAGTGACATCTTTCTTGAACTCTTCATTACTTTTGTCTTTCACTGATTGGAAAAGACAGAAGCTCGTAATTGGTAGAAAGATACTGAGTGGCCCCATAGCTATGGTAGCTGTATACACAAGTGTAGTTATCATCGGCCAGCCATGTGATTGAGTTACTCGTACTCCTCTCGACCCTCAAACTACTATTGAGACCTTCTAGCCATTCGATTTTGTGAATGATTAGGGTTTTACCCTTAGTCGAAATGCCTACCTAGGAGACTACCTATTCTTTTGAGACCAAAGGTTGCGAGTCTCTAATTATTTGCTGGAAGCTTGCCTTAACTAGCAACCCTTAAGCCTTATCTCAGCCCTTCCTCGGCCAAGCCTACAGTTAGACATGAGATGAGTAGACAAGGCTAAGGACAAATCATTTACCGTGGCTGTGGTAGACACTCATCCCGAGATTGGTTTCCAACAAATATTACCCTAGTTATGTAAATATTTTATATTAAGACCTAACTAGTGTTGGAACACCACAGTCACTTGTTAGCTAATACCATAGATTAAATACCCTGTCAAATTGTGATATACCAGTTGTCAACAACAACGCATGATCACTACAGCCCATACCACTAGAACCCTTATGACAATAGTCTGACAGGTTTGACAACTAGAGATTCACGACTCAGTTGTTAGAAATCTCTTCATAGGACATGCCTTGAGGCTGGTTACCCCGTCGATAACTCTTGTACACCATGGATGGGTATATCCTCTATGTTATCGACCGTGTGTAATTGTACACACTCATGTTCTGTTTATTGAGGAACGATCATTGACTTGACTTATAACCATCGTACCCCGTTCCGTCGTGCTTGATTCTTTATTAACAAGAGTCGAGGTACAATATTTGGATTTTGACACCCTCTAACCTCAATATTCCTAAGACCATGTCCTATTTTTAAGGTGGATAGACTGTAAGCCTCCTAAAGTTTTGGGATATACGAAGATCACCGATTGATTAGAATAAATTTTATTAGAATGATAGTTAGTACCCTATAGACTCCCACTTTCCATTTAGATCATTTTGTGTCTCCGGCCGTGTCATTAGTATTCGGAGCACAAGACCAGCTGTTACCTTCCAACAAATTTCATATACAAGTTCTAGACGAGTCCACCTTCATCTAGGTATATCATGTCCCTCTCAAACCTGTCCCCTTTATACTCTATTTTTATGGTACGACTTTCAGGTAAAAAGGACTAGCTATAACCCTTACCATAATAGCGGTATGTTTCCCGACTTCCATTAGAGGCTCAGCCTCGACTCAATTCATTCGGCCCAATACATGGTTGTGATTTACTTAAAGCCCACTACGCTCATGTCACTAGTGTGTCACTTAATTGTGCCTTTTCGTGCTATTTAAACACAAAAGCCACGAAAGACGTATTTTTGGGCTTTAGGGACCAAGCTAACCAACTTGACGGGCAACTAGCTCAACCCTTGGATAGAAACCTATTCTAGGATACCCTAACCTAGAAAAAAAATAGTTTATCGTTGGGACCTTGTTCAGTCCATATAGATTGAAATCCAGGGTTCATCCAACTAACGGTTGGTGTCCAATCGAAGAACACATTAAGAACCAGCAAAACCCATCCCTACATACCACCTTTTAGACTATAAACCGACCTATTTGAAATAGGTCCCTACACCTATTAGGTAGTCTCCATCTCTTAGGATGTGAAGTCATTCGTGACCCTTATTCCATCCTCCTAGAAGTCGCGATACGATCTTGTATTGCATTTTATCCCTTGCACATGTGTTTAAATAACCACGGGAAGATCACAATCTTGATTCCTCAAATTTCGTCCTATTATGGAACTGTTTGGATTGAATTCGAGAATGGGACTCCTGTATTGCATGGATTGCAAGACCCTCTGAGAAACAAAGGGTTCATTGACTTAGCAAGTGACTGGACTAGAGTAGCCCCTCTAGCAAATAAGTCAATGGCCCATAAACTTTCTTTCTATCTGCATCATTGGATACTCTCTACCACTCTGGAAACTTCATACTCGCTCTCGATTATTTTCCTTACTTCCTATTGTAGAGTGACGAATGGTAATGCTTATTAGAATACACCAATGTTTCTCAGCTACTTGTGTAAATTTGTTGCTGTTAAATTTTGGATTGCTTGATAGATACGAGAGGATTATAGATGCCGTATGCCTTAGATATCGGTTGCTAGGATTGTTAATAACTAGTTAGATGGCCAATAAGTTTTAATGACCTGTGTTTCGAGAGAGTAGTGTGACCAAAGGTGGGTAGAAGTCATCGATGATTCGTAGTTACGGAATGGCTAGCAAGAGATATAAATATTCCTGAGAAATTAAATTGAACAGATTTTGGTAATAGTGGATTTATTCTTTTATTTTTATATTTTTTGAATTTCAGGCATGTTTATGAGTTAGAATTTCGAGGACGAAATTATTTTTAAGGTGGGTAGATTTGTAGCTCCCCTCCCCGAAAATTTAGAAATATTTATTTATTATTTAATTGATTTAAAGGGGTGAATATTAGATTTTATAAATAGTTAATTAGTTATTATTTTATGGTGATTAAATAAATATATTTTATTGCTGACTGAATCTGATCGATACATGCCCTTATATCACTAAATTAATGATATTACCTCTCTCTCTTATTTGTGTCTTCTCTGTTTCTCATTAGATACTCCCATCTCTTTCTCCCCAGTCTAGTCGATTAGGGCATTTAAATGAGTCGAGCTGTGTCAAACTTTGGATGTTTGAGTTTGATCCACTTAGAAGGACATATTGAGCATAACTTGACCATGAACTTGAATGACTATGTTCAAACCAGAGCTAGGCTTTGGAACAGCTTAATTTGATCTTTGATTCTTTGGTCGAGTCTTTCCCCTACCTCAAGTGTACTGCATAACTAATATAATTAGCCGGTAACAATGAGATCAACAGCTAATAACTATGTGAATACAAAATATATATAATTATAAACTTGATCATGTTGGCACATTGGAGCCCAACTTGGTCATAGTCAAGTTAGGGTAGTAGATGCAGTGCATGCTGAGCTTTTCAAGTTGAGCTGGTTTAGGCTAGAGCTCACTAGTCAAGTTTCATTTGTTCGAGCTCAAATCGTTTAGGCAAATCTAGCACATTCCCATGTTTAAGTAAGGGTGCTTACAAAAAAACAATCTTCCTTTTGATCCCAGCCCAAGGGAGGCCGTTCAAACCCAGCAAGGCCACCATGCCTGTTCGCGAACCCGACCCCCCTCTTTTGCTCGGTTTGGCAAAACAGAGAAGCTTATAAAAAAAATAAAAAAAAGGGACAATGGAAATAAAACAAACCAGCATGTGGAGCCAGGCCAAACCCACCAAGCTGCTGACCGCACAACCCAGTGCCAAGTCGAGCCAGCATCAGCAGAAGACCCATGAAACCGAGAAAGAATCTCGGCCCAAAACCGAGAGCAGCAAATTTACAGTATATATGGATAGTATATATTGAACGGGAGAGATCGTGAGAAAGGAGCGACGAAACCCTAACCCAACTTCTCCTCGATCTCGCCAACCATCCCTGGCGACCCCTGGGTCTGTGCGCGCCGCCCTACCGCACCGCCGCTGGCCGGAGGACGGCGTCGGCAGAGCAAGCCGCGCGCGAGCACAGTGGAAAGAAACAGCAGCGAGTGCGCGGGGGGAAACATCCAATTTCGCGACGTGATTTCTCCCTCCTCGTTCGACGAAACGTCGAACCGTTTGCTCAGGTACGACCACAACATAACCATCTTCGAATCCCAGTAGTTAGGTTTTGAAATAGTCGTGCGACCGACCCAAGAAATCGACACGAAGTCGATCAAAAACCTGTTCGAAAACAGGGAATATAGCAGTCCATGAACCCATATTTGAGGATCGTTTCCGATCAATCCAGTCCCTTATTAGAAAATCTATTTGAAGATACTTGTTGACAACATGTAAGGCTTCGAATCCCTTTTTGCAGAATTTGAATTCATCGACTGAGCGTCGAGAAATCGAATCCCAAAGTTTTCCAAAAACCTGTTTTGAAAACTAGAAAATTGTTCCACACGACGTGCGTCACGCCAATCGGGACGACGTGGTCGCGAACCGAAAGCATCGAAAGCTGCGTAACGGCTTCGTGGTCGTGTGAGCTTTGACGGAATTCAAATTGGTCGCGTGTGCGCGACGAATTTGATGCGTATCCGTCGAAATTCCCCGTATCGTGCACATTGCAAATTCTCCAATTACTTTGTGCACGATCGTCAGATCGAGACGAAACTTGCGCCAACAGAACCGTATCATTTTTCTGGTCCTGTATGCCAAGTTTGGTCCAATTCTAAGACAGTCGAATCCGACGTCGTTTTGCGGGCCCCACGGTCCCACTCAACGGGCGATTTTGTGCACGGCCTGCCGGAATCCAACTCTGGACATACGGTTGGGTTCGTATCGAAAAACTGGATTCGCAGACATGTAGTTTGACGACTTTAGAGACCGTTGACTCTGGCACGCTTTTCGGTGCAAAGCGGGTCCAACGACGGACATCGTTTTTGCCCAAAATTACCGTTTTGCCCCTGTGTCCAGAATTGGACGTAAGGACAGGCAATCCTAGCTAATTGGACTATTCTGAGATCATTGGTATTGTTTATTTCAGCTTCCGGGGACTGTTGTACGGGTTTTGACTATAGTGGCATATTGAGTGGTTTGGATCATCGGTTTCACCAGCACAGGACCACAGGCGAGTACAGTTTATTGTCTGCATTTCGATATTGATTTTCACTATATTTCATTGGTTGGTTTCATTAGTTATGTGATTATTTTCTATTATAAATTGTTGAGTCGGGAATGAGAAGTACCAACGATGTGTGATCTGACCTTAGACCGTGTAGACCGTGTTGCATTTATTTCTTGTAGACCGTGTAGACCGTGTTACATTTATTTCTTGTAGACAGTGATTTATTTATTGCAAAGTAGACCGTGTAGACAGTGATTTATTTATTGCATTTAATCTGTGTAGTTCGTGATTATTATTCTGTAGACAATATTTCTTTATTGCAATATTTTCTGTAGACCGTGTAACTGTAGACCGTGTAATTGTAGACCGTGTAACTGTAGACCGTGTAACTTTAGACCGTGTAGACCGTGTCGCATAATTGTCCCGAGACCGATCACATATCAAAGGTACTTCTAACAGTCGGGGAGAGTATTTTGTGTCTATTTACTTACTATTGGTTTTTATATTTCATGTTTATTTTCAAACCCATGATTGATGTCTAACCCTTATTTATAGTCATCTTCTTTATTTGAAATTGCATTCAGTGAATTGTGCTCGTTCCATTCCTGACTGGAAACCAACATTTTCAGGTTAGCCGTGGATTCACTTAGCTTGGGGAGTGACGGGAATACTTACCGACAAAAGCCTAGAGACTAGCTAAATAGTCGAGTTGTAGTCATTCATTGAATTGTACAAGTTTATATTCTTCTACAAAAGTAAAACTTGTGATCATTGTAAGTTAAATTAGTTTATGTGAATGAGCATTGGATTATTTGTGATTTTGATCTTCATGGCCGTGACAGCGTTCTACCGCCGACACTGCGGCGTAGGCTGGCTTGGACACGTCTCGTATCCGTTTTTAAAAAAAAAAAAAAAAAAAAAAACCGGGTGCGGGTCGTGACAAGTTAATAGTATTCAACTTGTGCCAAACAGCATTCTTCACCAGAATGGGGGGGTCGAACTTGCCATACAAGTTCTTCGCACTGGTGGAGAGCACAGATGTTATAAAAAGCATCTGTTGGCCTCGGATTATACTGGGGTACGTCATGGACAGCATAAAGAGGGCTGTCACAAAATCTGAAGATGGTGATGTTGATATATCGTACAAGAAGATTGAAGGTTGTACGATATACTTCTTGTATTGGTTTGCAGAGCACAGTCGACTGATAGAGAGGAAGTGCAAACCAACAGTCACATCTCCGAGATTCTATACATGGGATGGGAATAGAATCTCGATATTCCTAAAAAATGAATATCAAGGTGCTCAAATGGATTCGGATTTGATATTCAAGGATCTTGTTGCATTGAATGTTGATGAACTTGAAGAAGTCCCAGCAGAGCAGCAATGTATAGAAGGTGGAGATAATTCTGTTGATGAAGAAGAACCAGCAACAGCACCAGCACCCTCTACAGCTGACAATGTAGATATGTTGCGTGTCTTGCAGGAGAAATCTCAGCTTATCGCTGAGAATGAGCAACTCCAGGAAAGAGCCCAGCAACTAGCGGCAGATGTAGCCCAACAACATGCTGTGGGGCTCGTTGCTGATGGCTTGGAGAAGGAGTTAGACTCTTTAAGGAACGAGAAATCGCTCCTTATTGATGATAATAAGAAACTCAGTAAGCGAGTTGAAGAACTGGAGGCACAGGGGTCGGAACTAGACTCCCTGAGAAAGCAGAAGTCTGAGCTTACGGCTGATAATGAGAAGCTTCGTCAACGTGTTGAGGAGCTATTTCTAAAAGGTAAGATTTTATATTTTTTGTCTATTTTAATCTGTAATTACCTGTATCTAACAAGGAGAATGACCATTCTCCGTGTCAAAGTACACGGAGAATGAAGTTTTCTGTGTGTTTTGACCTATAAAATGTCATTCTCCGTGTCAAAATAGACGGAGAATGAATTAAAACACACTTAGAATGACATTCTCCGTCTATTTTGACACGGAGAATGACATTCTCCGCTAGTATTTTAACACGGAGAATGACATTTTCTGTATTTTGACATAGAAATGACATTCTCCGTCTGTTTTGACACGTAGAATGTCATTCTCCGTGTCAATTTAGACGGAGAATGGCATTCTCCGTCTCTTTTGACCCGGAGAATGACATTCTCCGTCTATTTGGAAACGGAGAATGCCATTCTCCGTCTATTTTGACACGGAGAATGACATTCTCCGTCTATTTTGACACGGAGAATGACATTCTCCGTCTTACTGACACGGAGATTGCCATTCTCCGTCTATTTTGACACGGAGAATGACTATTCTCCAGATTAAAGTAAACGGATAATAATATTTTTTATTGTTTTTAAAAAGAAGATTATATAATATTGACATCATACCTCTTGTTGTTGTTTGTTTTTATATCAGTAAAAATGACAGAGGATCTCAAAAAAGAGAATGAAAAGCTCAATGATGATAACAACAAACTTCTAGAGGAAGTTGGATCGTTGAAAGACGAAATCACACAGAAGAATGATACAATTGTTAACCTTGAAGCAATGGCTAAAGCATTGCAAAGTGGGGAGACTCAAGCAGTTCTCCAAAAGCATTACACAAGAGCAAATGAACCTGCTGGAACTAAAAAACAATCAAATGCTGCAGATGAGGATGATTTTACTACATTGCAAAAGAAGAAAACATCCGATGCTACAACAAGTAAGAAGGCAGGTCCTGGTCGGAAAAGAAAAGATCCTTCCAGTCCCAGAAAGAAAGTAGCTCCTGCTGGAAAAAAAAAAGCTCCTTCCAGCCCCGAGAAGGTAGACAATAAAAAGGAGATGTCAGCTCCTGAAGAACTTGAGAAAGAATCTCCTCAAACAGCAAAGCTTGTTAAAGAGGGGAAAATGCTGATGCAATGTCCGAAGCTCAGACTTTGGAACCTTGCAGACGATGAGCTGAAGCAAATATACAGGAGCATCGTATACCAAAGAAGGATGTCTCCAACGTAAGTATTCTAAACTTGAACCAATTTCTGTACAATTCACAAGGGAGAATGATCATTCTCCGTCTCATTTAAAACGGAGAATGACATTCTCCGTTTATATTGACGCGGCAAATGAAAATGATCATTCTCCGTCTATAAAATACACGGAGGATGCCCTTTCTGTGTCATTTGAACTAGAAATGGCCATTCTCCGTCTATTTTGATACGGAGAATGGCATTCTCCGTGTTTAAACACACGGAGAATGGCGTTTTCTGTGCTTTTGACCTAAATAACGAGCATTCTCCGCCTAATATGAGACGGAGAATGTCATTCTCCGTTATAAAAAAGACGGAGAATGACCTTTCTTCTTGCATTAACCTATAGAAATGAACATTCTCCGTCTCACTGACACGGAGAATGCCATTCTCCGTCTATTTTATAACGGAGAATGACATTCTCCTTGTATTTTGACCTAGAGAATGAGCATTCTCCGCCTTATTGAGACGGAGAATGTCATTCTCTGGGTCAAAATAAAGGGAGAATGCCATTCTCCGTGTTAATAGAAAACGGAGAATGACATTCTCCGTCTATTTTAACACGGAGAATGACGGAGAATGACATTCTCCGTCTATTTTAAAACGGAGAATGATCATTCTCCGTCCCATTTAAAACGGAGAATGACATTCTCCGTCCAATTCATAACAGAGAATGACATTCTCCGTCCATTTCATAACGGAGAATGATCATTCTCTATTGGAGTTATTTTTTATGCAATTTTATCATTAGCCTATATTATTATCATAATCGAAACTAAATTTATGTGCAGTGATTATGTATACATGTACATTCCAAGTGCTCCAGAAGAATGTAAAATAAGAAGAAGAAACAATGATGTCAGCATGTTGTTAAGTGCTAAAGATTTTCAAGACATACTAAATGAGGCGGATATAGAAGCCGGTGTTATGAACTACTTAATAAAGCTTATGAACGAAGTTCAAGCCGAATTAAGGCAGAACATGCAGTCAAGCTCGCAGGGTGCACAATGTAAATGGTTTGCAATCATGATGCTCCATTCATTGGTAAGAATCGAAACTGAAAAATAAATATTAATGTGTACAGCTACTAATAGTGTTGTAAAAAACTAACTCATGATATTATTTTTTGTTTTTTTTTCTTTTGGAAAACAGAGTACTGCCCAGTATGTCGATGAAAAAAATCCAACACCTGGAGCAGTGTGCAATTTCAAAGTTGATATAGAAGATTTTATCATGGAGCTGGAAGATGACATTGAATGGCTATTCGTGCCACTCTTCCGCGAGGAGAATAAACACTATACGCTGCTGGCATTCAACTTCAGCTCCTATGTTTGGACGCACTACAACTCATTGCGGAAAAACACAGGCGCTAAGGGAATCCAGGATGCAACATACATGAAGAATAAAATCGAGCCAATTGTAATGAAGAAGATTGCATTGATGAGGAATAAAAGCCCAGCAATCCAGGAATACGAAACAACAGAGCTCAAGGTTTGCAAAGAATGCCCACAGCAACTATCACCCAGCTGCCTGCTGTATGTTTCATATTATATTGAAAAGTTGTCGAGAGCTCCATTTGATTTACAGAAGAAAACAAACAAAATAGTTCACAATATAATTGTAAAGAGAAGGCTAAATTTGGCTAAGGCTTTGCTTATGAGTGAATGTGCAGTTCCTTTTGTACAATAAAAGAAAATGACAATGTAAATTGGCTAACAAATTCCTTGTATATATTCTGTTTGTCAGGTTTCTTTTGTAATATATTTGTTTTCCTTTGTAATGAAATTCAATTTTTTGACTAATTTACATTGTTCTATATATGTAAATCTGTTTTGTTAAAGTTCTGTTGTTTGATTCAAACCTATAATGTCATTATCTGTGTTAATACAAACCTATAATGTGTGCATTTGGAACTTAGAAATGGCCATTCTCCGTGTCAAAATAGACGGAGAATGTCATTCTCCGGGTCAAAATAGACGGAGAATGTCATTCTCCTTGTATTTTGACCTAGGGAATGAGCATTCTCCGTCTTACTGACGCGGAGAACGGCATTCTCCGTTTTAAAACACGCGGAGAATGATTATTCTTTGTATTTTTGACCTAGAAAGGAACATTATCCGTCTTAGGGACGCGGAGAATGCCATTCTCCGTGTCAAAATAGACGGAGAATGTCATTCTCCGGGTCAAAATAGACGGAGAATGTCATTCTCCTTGTATTTTGACCTATAGAATGAGCATTCTCCGTCTTACTGACGCGGAGAATGGCATTCTCCGTTTTAAAACACGCGGAGAATGATTATTTTTTGTATTTTTGACCTAGAAAGGAACATTATCCGTCTTAGGGACGCGGAGAATGCCATTCTCCGTGTCAAAATAGACGGAGAATGTCATTCTCCGGGTCAAAATAGACGGAGAATGTCATTCTCCTTGTATTTTGACCTATAGAATGAGCATTCTCCGTCTTACTGACGCGGAGAATGGCATTCTCCGTTTTAAAACACGCGGAGAATGATTATTCTTTGTATTTTTGACCTAGAAAGGAACATTATCCGTCTTAGGGACGCGGAGAATGCCATTCTCCGTGTCAAAATAGACGGAGAATGTCATTCTCCGGGTCAAAATAGACGGAGAATGTCATTCTCCTTGTATTTGACCTATAGAATGAGCATTCTCCGTCTTACTGACGCGGAGAATGGCATTCTCCGTTTTAAAACACGCGGAGAATGATTATTCTTTGTATTTTTGACCTAGAAAGGAACATTATCCGTCTTAGGGACGCGGAGAATGTCATTCTCCGTGTCAAAATAGACGGAGAATGTCATTCTCCGGGTCAAAAGAGACGGAGAATGCCATTCTCCTTGTATTTTGACCTAGGGAATGAGCATTCTCCGTCTTACTGACGCGGAGAATGGCATTCTCCGTTTTAAAACACGCGGAGAATGATTATTCTTTGTATTTTTGACCTAGAAAGGAACATTATCCGTCTTAGGAACGCGTAGAATGCCATTCTCCGTGTCAAAATAGAAGGAGAATGCCATTCTCCGTGTCAAAATAGACGGAGAATGTCATTCTCCGGGTCAAAAGAGACGGAGAATGCCATTCTCCTTGTATTTTGACCTAGGGAATGAGCATTCTCCGTCTTACTGACGCGGAGAATGGCATTCTCCGTTTTAAAACACGCGGAGAATGATTATTCTCCTTGTATTTTTGACTTATAAATGGCCATTCTCCGTGTATCTAAAACGGAGAATGATTATTCTCCGTGTTAAAACACACGGAGAATGGTCATTCAATACATTATAAAGTCAGAGAGTATAAAGGAGAATAAGTTCTTATGCTGTTAATATATATGTGAAACATCAAATATGCAGAATTCAAACTATTACCATTGATATCAAAAAATGTAAGATATGTATTCAAAAAACAATTTCCAGTTATATAAAAGAAGGAATATATGTGTATGTATTAACGAGGGGGCGCTGCCCCCTTGACCACCGTAGCAGCATGTGGAGGCAGAGGACAAGTGCTGCGATTGTGATTGCATAATTCAAAACAATTCTGGCACCTTATCTTTCTCTTCTCTTTTCCCTTGTTCTCATATTTGCTCTTGTAACGGTCCGCTTTTGGTCGTCCAGGACCCCGTTTCGGAACAGGGGGTAGAACAACATCAGTGGGATTATTTTCAAACTGTTTTTCGCAATCTGGAACTGGACGAATGGCACATGAATATAACTTCTGGTAATAATCTGATGTCCAATACTGCTCCACAAAGTCGTAAACAGATTTATCTGAACCAACTCTGATGCATTGTATTGCATGGCTGCATGGGAATCCATATACCTTCCATCTACGACAACTACAATGACAATCAAGAAGATTCACCATATGGGAGGAAGTATCTGAGATCACCTCAAATTCGAAATCACCGGACCGATATACCCTATAACACATGCCATCATCTGTAAGCTGCTTCAGCATATCCTCAGCGTATGGAGTCAATTTGCTATTCAAACCAATTGCATCCTTGTGGCGATCCGAAATCATCTTCATCATCTTCACACGGATGACATTTACAATTGCTGATATAGGCAATTTCTTCTCAGCCTTTATCCATGCATTGAATGACTCTGCACAACTAGAAGCAACCTCACCGTATCTACATCCCGGGAAGAATGCGTTTGACCAGTGTTCAGGTTTTTGTTTATTCATCCAATTCACAACATGACCACAATTCAGATCATAAATCTTCTTGATTGCTTGTCTATACCCACCTTTATACAGAAAAACAAATAAGTAATAAAGAATTAGGTCAATTCACAAAATTATGAAAAAATAAGTGCATTCTCATAAGGATAATAGTCATTCTCCGTTCAAAAGCTAACGGAGAATGATATTCTCCGTTCTATGCAAGACGGAGAATAGTCATTCTCCGTTCAAAAGCTAACGGAGAATGACATTCTCCGTTCTATGCAGAACGGAGAATGTCCATTCTCCGTTTTAAAACACACGGAGAATGACTATTCTCCGTCTTACTGACGCGGAGAATGGTCATTTTCCTTGTTAAATTAATGGTAAATGCATAGAAAATGTGCATATATCTGTCTCATTAACACACCTGGAGTTAGAGCATATACTGCTTGCCTCCAAGCTTCAAGTACATGCGGATACACTCTTTCATTTCCTTTCTCTTTCAGCGGTATGTTATTCTTCATATGATAATAGCAATAGCTATGATAATCATTAGGAAACACTTTAGGGACT
The DNA here is from genome assembly GCA_029216955.1 of Iris pallida. NCBI lineage: Eukaryota > Viridiplantae > Streptophyta > Magnoliopsida > Asparagales > Iridaceae > Iris > Iris pallida. Next base: position 7,217,753 of record JANAVB010033814.1, read on the forward strand.
TCAGAAACTAGACCGGTGCCTTGATCCGAAAGAAAAACAATACGCCTACTACATCCAACAACATTCTTTAGATTTCTAAGGAACCATTCCCAATTGTCGCCATCTTCGCCTGAGACTATACCGTATGCAATAGGGTAGAACTGTTGGTTACCATTCTTCGCTGTAGCAGACATCAAACATCCTCTAAACCTCCCTGTAAGGAAAGTGGCATCCAAATATAGCATCGGACGACAATATTGAAAGCCTTCTACGCAAGCCCCATATGAAAGAAAAAGCCGCTCAAACCTCATTGATGAATCATCTTTCTGGAAGTCGATAACGGAACCATTATTGGTTTCCTTTACCTTGTTCACATACCAACACAAGTCACTGTAAGATCTAACATCATCTCCGTACATTTCCTGGTGCACCAGCCTAATTCTGTGGTATGCCTGTCCATATGTAACAGATAAGCCGTAGTCGACCTTGAAATCATCGACAACAGATTTTGCGGACTTTTTAGGATGCATCCGAACAATGTCACTAACCAAACTTTTCACAAACTTTGCTGGAACAACCAGATTACCTTTATCCATATAGCCAGCTCCACAATTATGTTCTCCCACATACCTCCTCACCTCAAAAATTTGATTATCTTTCGAAATAGATATAGCATGGAAGCTCCACAAACAAGCATGTGTCTTGTAATTCTTGCAACAAACAGTATACCTCCCCGGCTCAGATTTCAAAATGTGGAATGGATGACGAGATTCAAAACATACCTTTCTAACAGCATTCCTAACTTCTTCAACACCATTTAGAAAAATCTGACCAACACCAGTAATTGATCCAGGCCACATATCCGATTTCCTCTTTTTCACTGTCTCAGTTGAGGCCTCATAAAATTGTACTACTCGTTTGTCCTTTACAGTAGGAGAACATCTACTCAAAGAACTAGAAGAGGAAGACGAAGGTCTCATGTGAAAGCTTTGACAAGGAAAAGATGTTGATGAAGAACATGAAGAGTGTATTTGCTCCACATATAGATCAAAACTCACATCATGAGTACCGTTAAAACCACCAACCAATGAGCGAAGCCAAAAATCACTTTCAACATACAGTTCAGTCCCATCAGAGTGCAAAAACCTGAAACGGAAGGAAAGTGGATCCAAAGAAGTCCATCGATCGCACACTTTATTCTTTAAAAAATCCACGGTACTTTCATGTGTGACACGGCAGGAAACTATGTCTCCCTTGAAACAAATGTTAACTAAACAACTTGATTCCATATCTTCCCCCCCTGATAACATAAAAACATAAGAGGCCACAAATAGAAGAATAAAATTCTCATCTAATAATGATTATTCTCCGTCTAAAAATAACGGAGAATAAATATCCTCAGTTGGAACTAACTTATAAAGATCATTATCCGTCTAAAGTAAAACGGAGAATGTCATTCTCCGTCCTAATTAAGACGGAGAATGTCATTCTCCGTCCTAACTAAGACGGATAATGTCATTCTCCGTTCAAATTAAGACGGAGAATGGCATTCTCCGTCCTAATTAAGACGGAGAATGGCATTCTCCGTCCTAAAAACATACGGATAATGATCTTTATAAGAAGTAATTGTCATTCTCCTTTAAAATATAACGGAGAATGCTATTCGCATAAAATAACAAGATTAAATATCTCACTAACATTTTCTAAGTTAATAATCTTCATAACAAAATCAAATTCAGCATAAATTTCGAGATATACAAAGCTGATGGATGAATTTCTACAGATCTGAACTCTCACCTTGTTTTAAGATCTATAAAAAGAAAAGAAGAAGATCTTCTATCCACAATTGACCTAATCGTCGGAAACCACGAAGATGATGTTGATGATGATGATGATCGATGATGATGAAGGATGATCGACGTTCGACTGACGAAAACCACAGTGAACTACGAACGATTCTGCGATCTCTAATAAAGATTATATCAATGGATTTCAAATTTCTCGTGAAGAAGAAGAAGAATACGAATTTCTCAATCCAAATCTGAGTTTGCGAATTCATAATTATATATAGATGTCCAAATTTACGCGAAGGGGTATTTTTGGAATTATGATAATGGCAAATTTTGTAAATACATAGCAACTAGAGAGAATCTTGAAATATTTAACGTGTAAAAACTTAATTCTGGGCATTTCATAAAAATAATCCAGCGGGTGGGCATTTCATAAAAGCCCACCCCGAAATTGGGCTTCTCAGCAATTTCCAGTTTTTTTTTATTAAAAACGACATAATTAAGTCAATTATATATAACACTAAATTTGAAAACGACATTAATAGGTTATATATACATAACGCTTACTAAAATGATCTGGTTTTGAAACTATTCAAAAAGCGTTCATGAGACGTCATAAAAATAACTTATACATAACACTTTGTAATGTTCTGTTCTTGTCATTCACATACATATATATCACCTGCAAATGCTCATAATTCAATGCATTATAAAAAGTATATTAATTTCCTGAGACAACAGAAATATGAAATTTAACTAACATTTGAAACATTTCATTAAAAATATCAAAATATCACATCATCTTAATTACATTTCAAAACATATCACTCTTTTTCCAACTTTTGTTTCACCAATATATCACCATTACATTTCAAAATCCAAAAATATATACATCTTTCCCTTTTAGGGCAGCCAGCCTCAAAATGTTGAAACATTGCATTCACTAACACCAAATAGTGACATCCCTTCAAAAGCCAACATTGTATATCCCTTCAAAAGCCAACATTGTATATCCCTTCAAAAGTCAATATTGTACCCTACAAATAACAGATGAACCACGCAAATGCACATGACATTACGGAAAGATGATTTTGATACATATGAAGGAAAAGCTTACCGTTGTTTACTCATGTAGAAGAAAACATATTTCTGCTGCCTTTGTTTAGACAATCCTTGGCCCAATGGGTCACTCCACCACATATCTTATAGTACCACCCTAAAAGCAATAATATAATCTTAACATCAATACATTTGTTAAGCCTTCCAAGTTGATCTAGACAAATTAGAGAATCAACTCTCTATGATCATGGCAATAATAGTAATTTTTCGGACTTGAGAACATTATAATAATGAAATAACTACATACTAGTCCTCACATGAAACACATAAAATGGGAAGAAGCCTATAGGCAAGTAAAGAGGCATCCAAAATCCAGATTCCAGACTAAAGTAGGCAACACATAAAATGAGAAGAAGCCTACAGACAACACATCCTGGCAAGTAGGCAACATAGCCTCCAAAGTATCATGAAAACAAAATTAAATAGTAAATAATAAATATATATACTATCAGAGATCAGAGATGGATCACCACATCATAATGAAAAAAGTTACTGCCTACATGCAAGTAAAGAGGCATCCATATTCCAGACTAAAGTAGGCAACACATAAAATGAGAAGAAGCCTATAGGCTACAGACAACACATCCAGGCAAGTAGGCAACATAGCCTCCAAAGTATCAAGTATGAAAACAAAATCAAATAGTAAATATATACTATAACGGGCTCAGAGATTAGAGATGGATCACCGCATCATAATGAAGAAAGTTACTGCCTGCAGGCAAGTAAAGAGGCATCCAGATTCCAGTAGGCAACACATAAAATGAGAAGAAGCCTACGGGCAACACATCCAGGCAAGTAGGGAACATAGCCTCCAAAGTCCAAACTCCAAAGTATCAAGTATGAAAACAAAACAACATAGTTAAAAGAAGAAGCCTACAGGCAACATAGCCTACATGCAAGGCAAAAATATAAAAGTCCAAAGTATCTCATCAACACCAATAAATCATAGCCTACAAGCAACATAGAACCTCCAAAGTCCAAAGTATCTCATCAACGCCCATAAATCATAATAGTTATATATATATATATATATATATATATATATATATATATATATATATATATATATATATATATAATATTAATGCAAGAAAACTTCAAAAGTATCAATATTTCAGACTGAACAGAGCTCAGAATAGGGACTGGACTGCACTGCAGTCACTGAACAGAGCTCAGAATAGGGACTACACAACAGGCATTAACTGCACAATCGATTTTACCTGAGTTTTCTCTGCTGCTAAGTGCTATGCTTGACTGCATTACAAGCAAAATTAAAAAGATGGCCAAAAGAATCCTATGCATGCTTCAAAGGCACAAAAGTCGAGTAGTTTGGATACACCCTGCGAAAGATGTGCTCCCAATTTTCTCCGAAGAAGGTGGAACTTGGAGCTGTTTCACATTATTAGTCAGTCAAGTCACAGGCTCACGTATAAAAGTTGCTTAATGGTACCATAAAGGGCACCTATAGTAGTAAGAACGGGAAGGAGAAAAGAGAGTGTAGAGATTGCAAAAACAATCTATACAACTTCCAACTTCAAGCAAAGCACAAGACATCAGCCGAGATGCAGTGGAGCTTTCCAACATCGAAAACAACGTAAATGTCACAAAGATAAAACCATTACGAATGTCCTCATTATTTAGGTTTAAAGTAGGAGTCCATAAGAACACAAACATATACATAGAGCCTTTAGATAGTGACTCTATATCACCCAGTAAAGCAACTTGGTCTCCAGGCTGATCGGGCACTTGAACAAGTGAGGGATGCTCATATGTACTGTTCTAGCTCTTCTATGAAACCAAAAATTTGAATGGTAGTGTAGTTAAAAAAAGGAAACTGCCTATAAAACTAAGCAAAACAAAAGGAAGACTTGTAAAAAAAAAGTGTAGCTAGCTGGGAATACAAGTCAAGAGTTCTAGAGATGATGCATCCATATTTGAGTTCATGATTGGCTGATCTTGTTGGTGGTGGATAAGAGAGGATAGGGGAGAGTAGTGGTATCTCAGTAGGATGGAATCACAAAAGGAAAACAACATATGCGACAAAAGGGAAGGCGTCCTTTTCTATGGGGGTTTGAATGAACACGAGTTAGCCAAACCATTTACCAATAGAGGCTTCTGCAAGCCATAGGCAACAGAGGTATCATAAGACTCATGAGGCTAAAATAGTGGTGGACATAATATATTCTACTTAGGAAACCTACCATAAAGCCTAACCATTTGAGACTTTATGAAAATGAATTATAGAAATACAACCAATGAATAAATCATGTGATATGAGTTGAATATATTTGATAACATTTAATGAAGGAGTAAAACTTGCCTTGGTTGCCATGAAAGAGTTGAAATATTCTTCTTAGATCTTGCTGCCTGAATTTCTTACTATACATGCCACTAGGTTCTCCAAGCTCAGGGTATGCGATTAGGATATCCAAGTATGCGACTAGGATATAAGTTAATTACTGGAAAAAAATAACTTATGATAGGAAATGATATAAGAAACCAAAAGCTTGGTGTGAATATAATAAATAAAAGGAGCATTAGTGAGGATAGTCTTAGTAGTTACTAACAACTGGTTATCTATTTTATGGACACCTCTTTTTCTTCCCTCTTGCTAGTTACCAACTAATTTATGAAGCATTTTAAACATTTAAGGACAGCTCTAAGGTGCAACCTTCAAACTTCTACTATAATAAATAAGAAAGAGGCTAAATGGAGAAGGAATGAAAGAAATAATGTCATAATGAATTGCATCCCCTGATGTTGAAGATGAACAAAAAATTCTAATGCATCACTCATGTCAAAGCTTCTCTAAAGGTTCCTGAAACAAGTTATATAAAGGATAAAAAAATTCCTTGTCAGAAACAAATTATATAAGTTCTCGATCGAACATGAGAATCAAGGATAAAAAAAAATTATGAAATCAACTTACAGTGGTATTTGAGAACAAACTCAACACTTTATTTAGAAAGATTGATACCGCTGACATCAAATAATCACAAAATTGAGCAATCAAAACAAAAAGGAAGAAAGCGCATACCTACTGGATTCCAAGAGGAAAAGAAAAGGAAAATAAGAATTAACATCATATATTTATGGTTCTCAAATTTTTGTAGGAGGTAGTTGAAAATTTTTGGATTCCAGGAATTAGGCCTAATATCTTCTCTCAGGCATTACAAATTCCTAGATCCTCAAATCCAAGTAATTAGCTAATTCCTTAACCCCTGATTCCAATCCCACATCCAAAAATGGTGCCATAGCACATATACCTTGTGCCTGAATAGTTTGCATAGGACACTTGCACTTGTAGAATGTGTAAGCAAGGTCATTCACTAGGTGAGAGCTGCTCGCTGCTCCTGAAATAGAATCGAGCTGCACTAGGGAAGATATTAGGAAAGATGTCAAGAAGAAATGGTGAAGAAGAAGCCATACCTTGTTGCAATGTTGAATGATAATTTGTAACCTGAAAGTCAGTATCTATTAAACTCGGACTCCATATATATACACTTGGCAGCAAGCCAAAGCTAGCCTACTGAATGAGAAATATGCTGGCTTTTCCTATACAAATACTGATAAATTTTGCTGAATAAATTTTGTCACACCTAAACTTGAATGAATTCACACACACAAAATGTGATACTTAGATTATCCTCCTTTTGGTTTCTTTTAGAATGCTTTCATGATGTAAGTAATTGTCATGATTATGAGAACAGAAACCTAACAATTTGGTGTCGCTATAAAATTTTAATTGTTGAGATTAAATGTCCTATGCCGGGCAAATTAGAAAGCATGGTTTTGTTTTGTGTTTTGCTAGACCCTTTGTATGTAAGATCGCTACTTTTATTTTTCTTTCTTCTATGTTTTATAAAAATTTCTCTCAAATTCACGAAGGAATCTCAAAAAGTATGATTCTTTCTAATACTTAAATTATATACCCAAAAAAAACAACCAAAGATGTAAGCAACCAAAGACAATAATATGCTTTATATACTTAAATATCCTAAAAAACAGTAATATGCTTTCATGATTTTATTTCTATACTTGGCCTTGCTTAATGGTACCATAAATATGTTAACTGAGCTGATAGCATTCAAATAGGAAAAGATTTGGATGGTGTAAAGTAATTGACACTTCAAACGCATATGATTGCATATTATCAAGAAATAAAATCTTCTTTGAGTTATAATTCATGCAAGCAAACAAAAAGTAATAATGATCATGTCCACTAAAGATTAGAAGATGTTAACCATCCATCAATTCCAGCTCTAAGCTCTTGCACTTCACTTCATCGTTAGAAAGCATAATTGATAACATTAAAAGATATTTTAAGGTTTAAACACTAAAAGATATAATTGATAACCCTATAGAGTATATTTACTTAACCTCCCAAAGAAGCACAGGCCCTCACAGAGGGGCACGACCTTCCTGGATATCACACCCATCATCTATAACAACAACAACAAAAATAAGCATTAATCATAGAAAAAACTATTAATGAAACCCTAATTTAGCAGATCTCATGATTCTAATCTCCTAAATTGCAACAATCATAAGCAATTGAAAGGTTCTAAGGGAGTTTTTTCTTTTTCTTTTTAGCAAAATCAGAAGGAGACTCCATTAACCTATAGAAACCCTCAAAAATTCCTAAATTGAACAATAAATGGTCGCTCAAAAATGAAATTGGGATCCGATCGATCGATGATGACCGAATCATTTCTTCACCTCGAGAAGAGCCAATCGGTGAAAGAGGGGGCCTGGATGACGACGAGGTGGGTGGCCTCGAAGGCGACGACGACGAGCTGGAGGGCGACACCGGTGGCGTCGAAGCGGGCCTCGCCGTAGGCGACGATGGTGACGCCAAGGGAGATGGTGAGCATGTTGGGGTTGGGTTTGGCGTTAGGGTTTTCGAAAAAGAGAAGAGAAGGAGATGAGAAGGAAAGAGGATAGGAGTAGCTGGGAAGGAAAAATGGAAGAGAGAGAGAGGGGGAAGGGGGATTTTGATTTTGGGATCGGGTTTGAGCGGACTTTCGAGCGGCTGCTCTAAAAATTTTACCACTTTTTATAACATTTGTGTGTAATAGCGTTAGATATGCGTGAACAATATATAACATTTAATACTATAAATCGTTATAATAGGCCAAAAACTTTTCAAAACTGTCATATTATGCGTTGTTGTTGAATTCTTTAACACTTATATAGTAACCGTTGTAATAGCTTCTATTCAAACGTTATAACAGGGTATTTTCTTGTAGTGACACTAGAATATATTCAGTGCCACTCAATTATACTTCATTATTGGGTCATAAGGATAATGGATGCTAGGTTGTGAGGCATGCTACGCAACTTACAAGAGTTCAACTAATAGTGTGATTAAAGAATGCAGCATATATACCTAGTGCAAGTCAACTTCCTAACCTCTATTAAGCACAAGAAATAAGATTCACAGTAGAAAAGGAATCAAGCAAGATGCAATTCAAGGCAATCAAATGAGAGTTTAAAAATAGAGATCAAGCATGTGGATGAGATCCTAGACTCTAATCCTATTTATAGGCTTGCTTGGTACAGTCATGTAACCAAACAATATATTCATATACCTACATGGATCACCACAAAAATATGTAACGCCTTAGTCGCAAAATACGTAGGACTATCAATGTGACATGTCAGTCGTATAATAAATAGACGTAAACTGTATGCAGTATATAAATAATCATGGCTCACTAAATCTCATCCACAAAATATGAAAATAAAGATATTATTTAATCAAATATGAAACTATCATTTGTACAAGTTGCTGGATGGAGACAAATCTACTACCAATATTAAACTAGAAAGAAGGAAATAACAAAATAAAGAATACAAGCAGCAAGGATGATCCAAGAGCAAGTCATCTTCGATAGTAAGGAGAAGATCATGATCTTGGCTTGAACTCCTACGAAAAGTTAAAAAAATACACACCTGGATATCATCAGGTCCTCAGATGAACGTAACAATATACAGAAAATATGCCATATAACTGAATATAAACTGCTCAAAAGTAATTTGTATCATACTTGGTCCAATACTCCATCCTTTGAATTAGTGTACCATCCTCCCAACTAAACAAGGACAGGAGATGGCACCATAATTCATGATAAAGTATCTTTCCATGCCATAAATTCGATGTAGTGTTCGAACCACAACAAGGTTTAGTATTTTATCATCAAAGCATTGAACCATACCTATAACCAAACAAGGACAAGGTGTGGCACACTAGTTTGCAACAAAATACTATTCTAAGCTGCAATCAGGTATAAGTGCACAAACTAAAAGTACATATACCTAAATGGATAAGGTTGCCTAAACGGTCTATGTGAATGCAATTTAAGAACAAATCTCTATTGCATGAGCACTCTGGCTATATGGGATTGGCATAGTCCCCTCTATGGGCACCAGGGGCCTATGTCCACAACGTTCTTCGAACGTCAGTAGGCATCAGTAATGTAGGGGGCATCACATACTGTATCTCCAATGGAACTTTCGGGTTACAAAAAGGAAAGTGCATACTTGGCCTATACTCTAAGGAACTGTCCTCTCCACCCCATGCCTATCTATGTTGTATCCACGGCACATATAACCTCTATTAACTAGTAAGTCAAACTAATCATTCAAATACTATTAGCAGTTAATCCTATTGTACGGCTTATACGTATCGGTGGCCAGCCGGATAAGCAAGTCCTAGATTTATATGCAACTCGTGACTTCATGGCACACATGTGTCAAGGCCAATGAATGCAGCACAAACAAAGGGTGGTCTCTTAAATCTAAGTTTAATGTGAATAGAAATACATAAATAACAAAAAACATGACTACACAGTAATTTGCATCTACATGTAATTTAGAAGAATAATTTATATTACAGAAAGTAAATAATAAATAAATAAATAAATAAATAAATACCTGTAACATGTTGAGCTAAAGTAAATAAACAGCAATGGCAAGGTATCTTGCCTGGTTTGGTACCTGGTGTGGAGCGATGATAATGATGGCACAGAATTGACTTTGGTGTTAAAACTTCACAATATGGCCTCCGATAATGGGACGAACTATTCCATTGAGTCCAAAATAGTCTAAGTAGCTAGGATCGACAAATGGAAGTCCAATTTCGCAAGAGAATAGGAAATACGATTAGTCATGGTCAAAAATTGATAATCGATGGGATTGGTGTCATATACTATTTTAGAAAAATATTTATAATACTTGAAAACTATATTTTATTAGTCAAATTAGTTTTAGATAAATACTTTGAAAACCAAGAAAAAAAATCATTTGTTTTCTATTTAAGAACAAAAGCATAGTATACTTTAATTTTGAAAATAATTTTTATATATAATTTTAGGTGTAAAGGCCAATAAAAATTATATTGTTAAAATAACATAAAAGCCCAAATAATATATACTCGTAATATTTACCTCATACAAATATATATATATATATATATATATATATATATATATATATATATATATATATATATATATATATATATATATAAGCCATAGTATACTTTATTTTTGAAAATAATTTTTATATATAATTTTAGGTGTAAAGGCCAATAAAAATTATATTGTTAAAATAACATAAAAGCCCCAATAATATATACTCGTAATATTTACCTCATATATATATATATATATATATATATATATATATATATATATATATATATAAAATATATATATATAAAATATTTTTTATTATTATTATTATATATATATATATATATATATATATATATATATATATATATATATATATATATATATATATATATAATTTGTTTGGTTTTGAAGCCCATTATTAATAAATCAACTAGTACATATTTACTTATTCATCGTTAGAAAATATTTATATACTTTAAAGACCAAAACATATAAACCTTTTAAAGAATATATGTATATATACATAGCCCAAAGCCCAAAGATTTATCCAACACATTTATCTTTTTTTCAAAACCCAAAATAATTTATACGTACTAAAATTAGTTATACATGAACATAAGGGTAAAGAAATCATATGTATATTTCTTATAAAATTTGTTACGCCCAAAATAAATTGGAAAGAATACCTCATGGCCCAAGCCAAAAATAAACATGTAATATATATAAATAAAATAATTTAACTAAGCTTATTTGAACCTAATAAAAGGCAAAATGATCCCTTCTTCTTATCATGAACAAAAAATAAAAACCAAAAAAATAAAAGTGAAAAAGAAGGAGAGAGAGGAAGAGCTGAGAGAGCGGGAGACAGAGAGAGGAAAGGAGGCGAGAGATCTCACCGGAGGCCTATGCGGTGTCGGAGGCACGCGCTTGCACTGGGCACGACTAGAGAGAATACGTCGACATTACCAGGATCGGGATGGCGGTCAGGCGCTGAGAAGAAGGTCGTAGTGCTAGAAGGAGGGCTTCCGGCACTAGCGCTCGGCGCTCGATTCGAAATCGCCCGGGGAGGCGGCGCTAGAGAGGAGCACCGGCCGGAGTCCTCGGCCTCTACGGCTCTGGCATGCGACGGTTGGGCTGATCCGACAATGGACGCTCGACCAGGGAAGGTTAGGTTTTTATTTTTGTCTTTGGTTGGTGGTTGGTGGTTGGGGCCAACTCAGCCGACGACGCTCGATGGCGTGGTGGTTGGAGGTGGCTGATCCTGTTTTGGGGCTATGGTTGATGGTCGCGATGGTGGTGTTGGTAGGCGGTTACGGAGGTTTGTAGTGACTGAGACGGTGATCGGAGCAGAGGAGACGAAAGGGTCACCAGGGTTGGTATTGGTGATGTTGTGCTGAAATTGGCAACAGGACGGGCTTGGCCAGGGTTAGGCGTTTGGGTCGTGACAGAGGGAGGCCGCGGTGGTTGGCAAACAGAGGTAATGGTGGTGGTAGATTTTGGACGAGACCGATGACGTGGTTGTGATGGTGGCAGAAAAGAATCACAGTGGTTGTGGGGGTTGCGGAGGATAGGGTCGCTGGCTCGGAATAGCCGGTGAGTGGCGGCGAGTGATTATTATGGTGATGAAAGAGGTGGAGGATGGCGTGTTGGAGTGGGTGGGATTCACAACCTGTGTGAAAAATACCCCGGAGTCGGGTTGTGTATTCCTATATAATAGAAATATTTCAATAGATTTGGATTGGGTATTTCTATATATAATAGAAATATCACAATGGAGTTGGATTGGGTATTCCTATATATAATAGGAATACATCACTGGTTTAGATTGAGTATTCCTACATATAGTAGAATACCTCAATTAGTTGTAGGTTTGAGGCTATATATATTAGGTGTTTCCTCACCACAAAATATCTAAAAAAAAAAGAGGAGCAATAGTGCTTTACAACTTTTGGGAGAGAGAAAGGATTGAAGACTATTGTGAAGGTGAGATCGCTTCAAATAATTTTTTGACATCTCTTGTTCTTCAGAGTCTACAATCAAATTTTCTTCTTTTAAGTGAGTTATGGTGATCCGTTTGGAATGGAAGGAGCTTGTAGAGGGTGCATTCTCTTTATTCCATTAGTGGAGGTTCTTCAGGGTTGGACTCCGATCGTCCTATGATTTTTTTTCCATTTGGGTTTTCCACGTTAAAAATCTTGTGCCTGCGATTTGTGTTTGGCATTTCTGTTTTGTGTACTTTTGCTCAATTCTCTCGCAAGAGTCTCTGGTTTGGGGGAATGGTTTTCTCGCTTCGTTCCCAATAGAGTGGTACCAGAGCTTTGGGTTCAGAGAAGTGTCAAGAGTTGATAGTCAAACCAGAAAGCAGAGATGGACACAAAGCCGGTGCGCATGGTAAACCTGAACGGTACCAACTACCATTATTGGTGGAGCAAGATGAAAGATTTTTTGTTCGTCAAGAAGTTGCATCTTCCAGTATTTGCGTCCGAGAAGTCCAGTGACAAATTCGATGAGGACTGGAACTTCGAGCATATACAGGTATGTAGGTACATACGACAGTTCGTTGACGAGAAAGTGTACAACCATGTTGCCAGTATTGACCACGCAAGAATACTGTAGGATAAGCTGGAATCTTTGTATGCGAAGACGTAAGCCCACTTTCCAAATTTTTAAAATTTTAAGCTTATTTGTTTATGATTAATTTTATGATCATTGGAAGTCATGCCGAATCTTGTAGGTGAGCTATAACCATATTAAGGTCATATAACCTCTAGATAGTTTATATATGTATTATTTAGCTATTATATATATTTTTATAATTTTTGGATATTTTAGGTATTTAATATTTAAGGGTTTATTATTTTTAAGGACTTTCAGGATTTACTGTAAGGTCATTCGGGGGTATTTCTTGACCAAATATTTTTATTTGGGCTCTAGATGAATAAAATATTTTCTATAATATTCTAGGATTTTTTCTGGATTTTTTAGAATTTTTGAGAATTTTTAGATAATTAAAACATATAGAATTTATATTTGATAGGCTTTTGGAATTTACTATGAGGTCACATGATGATATTTTATGTTAATATATTTTATTTGGATTCTAGACAAGAAATATTTTCTAGAATTTTTTAAGAATTTTCTGCATTTTTCTGCAATTTATTTTGATTTATTTGGATTTAAAATAATTTTTAAATAATTTTTTGAATTAAATAAATAATTACCAAGTCATCCACCCAGGGGGCCTACCTGTCGGCGCCAACTACAGCTACAGTAACTGCCTCTTTCTCTCTCCTATATATATTAAAGTATTTCGTAAACCCTAATATTCACTTGGCCGTTTTGAGAGAGTTGCTCTTTGTAGACCCCCGACTTTCTGGAGCAATTTTCGTCAACCCCGACGTGATTTTAGTGTGCCATTTTTTTGTTGGATTCATATTGAGGTAAACCTCTAGAATTTATAATTTATTTTCGAATATTTTGATCCTTAATTTCTGGAGAATTCTGTGAGTATTTGTTGTCCAAAACTTGACACGTCGTACGGTTTTCGAGATCCTGAGAGATCCTGAAATCCAATTTGCGATCCGTTTGAAGTTTTGGAAAGCTAACATGACGATCTTCGACACAAAATTTTGCCAGAATTTCATAGATCGTTTGATATTTTATTTATTCAGTTGAACTCAGAATTGATCGGTAAATTACCGTTTTGGTCACGATTAGCCATAACGGCGATATAGTTTGACTGAAGCGTGATTTTGTAGCAGGTCGATTCCAGCACACTCATAGTACTGAAATCTACCAAGGTGCACTTTCAAAATCTTTCAAAATCTTGAGTTCATGACGTTTGACTAGATAGTCACTGGCACGCTTCGATTTGTGTGTCATGGTTTCCAAAATTGGAAACATGACTTTTTGTGGCCAAAACTTCCTAGTTTAGATGATACGTCAGATTATTATATGTTAAATTAGGTTTTTAAGTGATTTATTCCAGAATTAACTATTATTAGATTAGTTAACCAATTAGCCACTTATTCCATGATTTTAGAGTTAGAATATTAGAATTGACTTATGGTTTTCGTGCACGGTTCGTAGTATGACGTGTGATATGGGTTGATAGCTTATAGATCGACGTTCCTCGCATCCTCGACTTGTGACTATGGTTTGTGCAAGGATTCAGGCAAATACAATATTGCATTATATTTTAGTTCATTATAACATTTTCTATATCGTTTCCTTGTTTGATATCTCGTTGAGACATTGCTTGATATTTCATTGAGACACGATTGTGACACCGTAGTTATTGTATCCTTTTTAGTGTATCATTGACCGTTATTGATTGTTAGTGAGTCGGGAGGAAAAATACTCGATAAGAACATGAACAAATCCAAATATTGTTATTGTGGATAGCTAAGTCATATACCCCACGTATGAGTTAGTCGTACCCTATTATTGTGGATAGCCATCGTATGATGTGCCGTATTAGTCCAGTCGTTCATGTATTAAAAGGTATTTCACACACATAGTTGTTTTCATTGTTCCTTTATCTAGTTCATGTCTTACTAGTTCATATCTTGCTAGTTCATATCTTGCTAGTTTATACATTGCTAGTTCTTTATATACTCTTTGCCATTATTGTTTCTCATTGTTCTAATTATTTTGGGCTAACAATATAAATTGCAATGTGGCTGTACTTTGCTCATTTCCTGATTGAATCGTTGTTGTAGGTGAGGATGACATGTCTACTTTTGCGCTATGGACCATACAGAGGGAGATAGAGACTCGAAGGCCAAACCATAGAAGACTAGTCAGATGTGTGGTAGTTTTCTATAATTGTAAAAGCTTATATTCTTCTTCAAATGTAAAACTTCTTAATTTGTTAAGTTGATTTAGTTGTTGTGAATGAGCAATTAGTACCTATGAGCATTTTGTTTATTATGGGCTAGACAGCGTACTATCGTCGATACCATGACGTAGGCTAGGCTTGGACACGCACTCGTATCCCAAAAAGCGGGTGCGGGTCGTGAAAAGTTTTTATGGTGGCCCATGCAGGTCAGTTTTCATAAAAGATTATGAACTTGTTGTAGGACCGTTGAGCACCTCTAGAGGGGGTGAATAGAGTGTGTACGTGTGTAGCAGAAAATAATCACCAATTAAAAATATTAAGCAGTTATATATTATGGCAGATAAAAGACGACAAATCAAATACGGTAAAGTAATAGTCAAGAATTCAAACTCAGTGAACACCACGATGTATACTGTTTTTCCCCTGAGAGGACTAGTCCAGTCGTGCGCACTCTTGCTCTCTGTTAATCCACTATGGCATAAGCTTTAACTGAACGCTTGCAACTCTTACAACACCGTGCTTGGTGACAAGTGCACGACCGACTTCAAAACATCGTGCTTGGTGACGAGCGCACGACCGTCTCCAAAAGGCAATTGGAAAACTAGAACGTTTTCTGAATACAGCCTCCGATACAACTCTTCAACACCAAACTCTAGATTAAATAGAAACTGTACTGGCTTGGCTAAGAGTCGTAAAGGCTTAGATATGAAAGTAAAAAGCTCAGAACACTTTAGATATAGAAGAAAAGAGATGAAATTGGATGATTGAAATGAATGGTAATCTCAACTCTATTTATAGTGTTTTTGGGGGACCGAGTTCGGGCAGAGTTCGGATGCTAGAATTTCGCATACGAACGTTGGATGCAGATTTGGTGGGAACTAAAATTCAAATAACCCAGACCGAACTTGGGCCGAGTTCTGACCGAGTTCGGGCAGAGTTCTGCCAGAACTATTTTGGCCAAATTTTGATGGGTTTTGGGCTTTGTAATATGTGGACTTTTAGATAGATATTTGCGGATATGTAGGCTATATATTGTGGACTGAGGATAGCTAAGCCAGTACCGATCCGATCAATCTCGTATTTTTATAGACTCAATAAAATAAAAAATACAGAATA
Source organism: Iris pallida (assembly GCA_029216955.1). Taxonomy (NCBI): domain Eukaryota; kingdom Viridiplantae; phylum Streptophyta; class Magnoliopsida; order Asparagales; family Iridaceae; genus Iris; species Iris pallida. Next base: position 7,234,015 of record JANAVB010033814.1, read on the forward strand.
AATATGAAAACCAATAGCCCTTTGATGATGCATTTCTTCTGACAATTAAGAAGACTTGAAGACGTCTTTTTCCTTGACGGCAGTCGTCCAAAGATAAACAGATCTGGAAATCTGAATACCTTTTGGGGGGTTCGGGAACTTCCACGGGAGGCGCTGCCCCCTCGACCCTCGTACGCTGACCGGACAGCGGAACCCCCAATGTGAGGCCCAGAATAGGTCGTTAGGCGGTTCAGAGAAATCTTCTTGTATTATGCCGTCTTTAGTACATCAATAATTCTTCGTTGCATATGTCTTGGTTTGATCATGCTTACTACTTGTCTGCAAGTACATGTTAGACGAACAAAACAATATGATACAGTATGATACAAGCATAGCAATATGATATAAACCATTTAGGACAATGCTAAGTTTATAGGACAATGCTAAGTTTAAGTAGCAATAAGATATTAATTGCATGAATATTAGTGACATCAATAGTTAAACTTAATTGATTAGCCATATTCAAAAACATGATATAATCATTGGGCTAACAATCTTCCCCTTTTTGATTATCGCAAATCGGTTAAGTTTAAGATAGATACAATAGATGCATATATCACTAATAAACACATATTACTAAAATATTATTTGCTAACTTAAACTTATTCTCCCCCGTTGACATGATCAAAAAATAAGCTCCCCCATAATAAGAAAAAAATTATCATAACAGAAGGCAGACATAAATAATCATGAATAACAATTAGGAGAATATTTGAAACAAATCATTCAAAACACAATTTAAGAAAGAATATAACTCTAGTTTTGAAGGAAACCAATAAAGGATTTTAATAAAAGGTAGATACCAATATAGTAGAAATCAATCATTGGTCATAAATAATCCATGAGAGAAGAAATTCACAAATCTAGTATTACAATATAAAATACCAAATATATAATATTTAGAAGATATAATAAGACTTTTAACTGTGATAAAAAAATATATGATTCACATTTTGCCCATACAAAATGGTAAATCGCTTTTGTAAAGAATATAATCATTGAAAAGAAATCAAAGCAGATATACTAGAATCTATACAAAATATATACCAAAGTTCATGCATTTGAACTCAATTACCTTAACATGATATATGAATATTCATTAGATAAGCAAGAAGGTAATGGAGACAAAATACTTGAGAAGGAGAAATTCAGTCGACTTTAATGCTCCCCCGCAAAGTATGTTCAGTCTAAATAAGATAATCATGAACTTTGAGATAAAATCTCAATAAGAAAAGCCAAATCAATTTAAGCTCAAAAGAATCATCAATAAGGATAATTAAATATATTTGGCAAGATAACTTTAAAAAAACTTGTAAAATGAGAGAATCAAGAAGAAATAAGGATAATCATATATTCTCATAAAAAATATCATGAACACAAACGATAAGAATTATAAAAAAATAGACAGTAGGTCCATGATTGAACTAGGTATACCACATATTAAGAGTGTAAATAAATTGAAACAATTGATTTCCTCCCCCTTAAAATATGCATATCTAGTTCAAAAATAATTTATATGCAAAAAAATAAATAATCACAAGATCTGAGGAATATTCAAGATATGCATCTTTCTTTCACTTGATCAAATGTATAAAAAGTTCCAAACTTGAAACAAATATCATCTTTAGTCAAGTAAAAGAAATATCCAATAAATAAATGCTTAACGATGAACAAACAAAATATGTCTACAGTAATAAAAATAATTTCAAGGCAGTAAAGAATTTTCGAAAACTGTCTTAACGCGAATAGCGGACAGATTTAAAATATCAAAGAGAAATCAAAATTTTTGAAATACTAAATTTATTATGAAAAGTTGTCTTTATAAAATGTTCGAATGTTCATTTAGTCCTCAGACTGAAAACTAACGGTTTGAATTTTTGTATTACGAAAACAACTTTAACAAAAGAATCCATAAATCATAAATATCCTATTTTGAACAAGTAAAACATGACTGGATAAATGCCCAAATAAATAGTATTTTAGATATATGGCATGTCAGGGGAATAATTGATTTGAAACAATTAACTGCTCCCCATTTTCATGGCTATATCCAAAATTAATAACAAATTTAAATTCTAGAAAAAATACTTCCAAAAGTAGGAAACTAATTCATCAAAATATTAGGTCTTCTTATCAAAGTTCATTTCTTACCTTTTAAAACCATAGCACGGGTCTATCTGATAACCGTAGGGTTAAAGAAAAGAAATGCTTTGAGAGAGAGATGTAAACTGACTTCTCCCAAATAAATGTTATAGGCAGTTAGTAACTTGAATAAGAAGAGAATAATAAAATCTTAAAAAAATATCATAAATAAGAAAAATAATCATCTTTAGACAAAAGAGATAATATACATTAAATGAACACTTAAGATGAAAAGATATTTCAATTTATCATATATAAATAAAAATACAATGAATAATCATAAAAGGTGACATAAATTGATCTATACAATAAAACCTCACAATAGAAAAGTTAGATCAACACATGTTACCTTTTGTGAAAAATATAAAAAGATAATATTGTCCATCAAAATGAAAGTCCAAATCTAAAGATGAAATCCATATTTCTTTGCTTAGAGTTGAGATCAATCCAATATTGTTGATCGTTTTAAAGAATACAAAAATAAGTTCATCTACTGAAATCGAAAAATCTCAAACAACAACAAAAGAATCAAATCATTTGTAGCTATAAGCATAATATGTATACATTACATGTATTCTTATATGTGCTACAAAATTATTGGGTAACAATAAAATATAAAATATTTATAAATCAAAATATAGGGCATAGATATGCTGATGTATTCTGGAACCTAGGGGACTGGGTTCAGTGCCTTGGATCCAGAACTACACAATTGTTGCAAGTAGACATTAATAAATCTTAAGTCTATAAAGTATTGATCACTTTGGGTTAGCTGTAGGGGCCGGTTCCCAGCTAGCGGTAGTCCGAAGACTAGTACACCATGTCGCTTCAGGCTATTTACACCTGTATGACAGAAGGACCATTTTCGCTTGTACCCAAAATGATCTCTACTTTTAAGAACTTAGATTTAAAGGAATATATGCAGTATCATCAATCAACATCGAAATCCAGAATTCCTAAATATAAGATAAGTAAATCCCCAAAGAATGAATAAGGAATGATCATCAAGATTGAGATACTAAAAACTAGTTTTCAAAAAGTTTTCATAGTGCACTATAGAGATAAATATATAGTATAAGTGTGCACCAATAAACATATCAAGATAAAACAAACGATCTTAAAAGAACACTCACAAATAATCATGAGCAAGATATTAATAAATATTTTTTCTCAAAATCCGAACTTAAAGATATAAACCAAATAAATATCAAAAAAATTAGGAGACTACTAATATATATATATATATATATATATATATATATATATATATATATATATATATATATATATATATATTTTGATATATATATATATATATATATATATATATATATATATATATATATATATATATATATATATATATCTTATACAAAACACAAAGGTTTTTGAATCCTAGGGCTGACTGTGCCAAGATAAAGAGTGGTTGGGATTTAATCTTGGTGAATCAATGGTTGTGGGGTTTTATGGGGAAGAGCATTATTGGGAGTGGGATTTTATGGGGAAGAGCATTATTGGAAGTGGGGTTTTATGGGGAATCCAAAGATGGGAATTTAATATTTTGATGGTTGGGATTTAATATTTTGATGGGGGCCTCATAATGGTTGTGGATGAGCATTATTGAGAGTGGGGTTTTATGGGGAATCCAAAGAAAATTCACATCCAGCAGTGGTTGGGATTTAATATTTTGATGGGGGCCACAAAATTATTATTGTTCGTTTAAAATTGGGGGTCCAAGATTTTGAGGGGGAATACCTTAAATGAACCATGCCCTATGGGCACGGGTTATGACTAGTATATATATATATATATATATATATATATATATATATATATATATATATATATATATATATATATATATATATATATATATATATATATATATATAATTGCATACATGAAATAATTCAAATATAATTGCATACATGAAATAATTCAAAATATATATATATATATATATATATATATATATATATATATATATATATATATATATATATATATATATAATTGTATACATGAAATAATTCAAATACGAGTCATGTATCCAAAATGTCAACCAAAAAGCTAAGAAAATTGTCGTTTAAGAGAGGCTTTGAAGAAGAAGCTAATAAAGAAAAGAACACAAACTTGTTCAAAGAAATCAATAGCTAAAGTACGAGGTAAGCACAAGTTTGAAAATAACAAGTATAATTAAATACTTTTCAAAATAATATAGAACTTGAGCTAAACTCAATATTTCCCCATAAAGATATTTATACAAAAGTATATATCAATAAAATATTTGAGCAATATATAAATGATAATATATGAAGTACTCATGTATCCTTAATAAACCTTGAAAAATTATCACAAGATCATGAACATGTATAAATATGCTTTATTGGGCAAAGATGTAATTGATTCATAAGAAGTTACTCAAAATAAGATATAAGAATCAATAATAAATATATTATGTAAGCACAAGGTTAACAGAAAAATATATGTATATATTTTTCAAGTAAAAAGAGACTTGTGCTAAACATACATACTCACAAAATACCGATTAAAGTAAATATGACATGTTATAGACAAATCGGTAAGAAGTGACCATTAAAAAATATTAAAGACGAAGAGTCAAAGACATATTAACAAAAAAAACTCCTATGGACTAGAGTGGTATGCATGCTTCAAGAATAAAGACTAAGATTAAAGAGCATACCTAGATAAATGTGTCACACTAATAAAAGAAAGACTATATAGTGTGAAATAATCATTTAAGCTAAATAACTAGTCATGATAGGATTATATCTCACATTGATTTAAACAATAAATAATTTTAAAAAAATATCAATAATAGCTAATATCAATACATCAATAAAAAAATGTTAGATATTAAAAACTATTTTGGAAGCATGTAACGGAGTGGTTCTAGTGACCACAATTGTGTTGGTGTAATTGCTTGGATGATGATCTTTGTAGTTTTGCAATCACCAACATGCTCCATGGTTCTATTTGATATAAGAAGCTTCACCTGCATTCAGAGGCGAAGACCTTGGTATCCAAAACTTGGATCCATATTTGTTAGCTTTGGGAACCCATTTGCACAAGTTCATATAACTAGCTTTCTGTAACCCCGCTTTTTCGAATTATTGAAATTTTGTAATTTTTTGGAATCTGAGTTTAGTATTATTATTTCAGAATATTTATTTCGATTATTTGAATGCATTTAAATTTTGGCTCTATTTTTTTCTTAGGCTTCTTTGCACCCATTTGTATGGGCCAACTGACCCATTAAACATTCCTTTAATAAAATTCCTATTAAGCTAGCCAGACGGCCTATTAGCTTATTGGGCGCGGGTCTCAAATCCCATAACCCAATAGTTTCTGACCCAGCCCACCAGTGCAAGACCGTTGGGTTAAACTCATTCCTCAAGCTCCATTCCTTTTCTCCAAAGTTGTTCACTTAAAAAAACTCTCCTACAATTATTCCATTCAATTTTCTTTTTCCCTCCATTCTTACGTTCCTTTCTCTGATCCGCAGCAGAGCCGCTATTTCCATCTCCGCCGTCGGGATCAGCCATCGACGTGGCAGAGTCATCTCCCACCGTCTATATACCCTCGTCGATGTGGCAGAGCCTCTAACGATTTTTCCCTCCCGAATGTTCGTTTGTAACCACCCAAGCTTTTCCCTGCTTATATAGACCCCTCCTTCTTCCTCTTCATCACTCTTCCTACAGCAGAGAAGCCTGAAAAAATTCCTTGTTCACTCCCTTTCATCGTCGAGCTCGAGTCGACAGCCATGGCGACCTAACGATGATGAACCGGCTCTGTTCTACCGCAAAGTCGTCGTCCTCCTCGCGCCAACTCGATCGAAGGATGGCCATGGCGACTGGGATCATTTCGTGGTGAAGACGGAGATCCGCAGCAGTTGTGCTCAATAATAGGTCAGCTTCGGCCTATTCTTCCATTATTTTCTCACGGGTTGCATTCGATGACAGTGATCTCTGGCAGAGACTCGAGAGATCAGCAGAGATTCGAATTAACCGATCGATTCAGTTGGACATCCAATTCAGTAAGTTCTTCATCCCCTTCCTTGCAATTTCGTGAAACATTCGAATTCATTTGGAGAGATCTTCTGATTTAATCATTATGGTCCAGTTTTTGATTATTCATGGAGCTTTGGTTTTAGGAAGATCGATTGGTGAGTCCTATTGTAATTTGGATCAATTCTCTCCAAATTTGGAGTTGATGAAATTCAAATCGAACTCATTTTTAACATTTGTTTTCCTCGCACACCAACTGTTTGATTTAATGCTTCTTTCAGCTTACAATTAAAATCTGGATGCGAAATTCATTGTATCGGACACAGGAAGTGTTGATATTTTGTGTTACACAGGTATTGATCCGACTCTCTCACTTTAGACACATTATCGTGCTTGCATCGAATTGAGTCTTGGTCAGGAATTGGGATTGGGATGCAGTGTTGTGGTCCTGTTCGTGTCTGAACTGTGTTGTGTGTCTGATACTGTGGTGTCCATCTCGTGAAAGTCAAGTGGGGGACAACTAGTTGAGAGTAGCAAGGGTGATTGAAGGAGTCGGAATAGGGGCTGGAATTTTTTGTTAGAACTATATCATGGTAGTCTGTAGGCATAGATCAGTGATGAATGCTCATGATCTCTCTCTGGATGTAACTTAATGGTTCAGGTTGTATTCATACTTGCAAATCCTGAGAAATCAGTAAATGTTAGGTTCTAGTTGATTGTAGATTCAATTCTCAATTTTTATTAGATGTTCTGATTCAGGGATTTTATAGTTGCTAGCTAGTATTCAATGATTTTGTGAAAGGATATATATTTGTATAAACTCTGCTACTTGTTTAAGTTGGGTTAGAGAGTTAATACCAAAAGATACTTGAATTCTGGAAGCTTGTTGGAATGAGGAGAATTGGTAGGAGGACACATGTCTTTGTTTTGACACCAAGTGGTTACAAAAGTGAGATGTAAATAGGGGCTCTCTAATTGATGAAATTGAGAAATGATTAGCTAAGACTCTAGGTTAATGAATTTAATACAGAGAGGCTCTGTACATCCTATGAACTAAAAGAGCCGTTGCATATATAGGTAAAACTCGACCTTTGTGACTGATAGGACTGATAGGTTCAGTATATACAAATTATGTGGAGTTGGAGAAGATTGCAGAATTTTGGATTTGCATTAGCCTTTGGAGGGAAATGTCCTCATTGCTGGGTTCAAACAGCAGGGATGGGAGTTAGGACCTAACGGCTAGTTTAAGTTTTCAGTTAACTTGACTAGATTTTGGGCTTAGTAAACAAGAACAATGAGTGGGCCTTCCAATCCAGGATAGTTAGAGGACCATTAAGAGGAAATAAGGGTATGTGTTATAACTCAGATTTGCTTGGGCCAAGTCTGTATGAGTCAAGGAAGTATTGGTTTAGATTTAAGGAAATTATTGGATGTTAGAAAATATTGAGAAGAATTTAGGTTGGAAGTTAGGCATCAGGTATGGGCCATACTTAACAGGCCAGAGTGAACAGTAGGAATGGACTTAATAGTTCATAGGCAGTTGGTGAGTTGGTTGGACTATAGTCTCAATAAGTAGACAACTAGTAGCAATACCCTATAGTGCTAGATTAGAACTGTTAAATTAGAACTTAGAATAATATTAAATAGAATTAGAATAAAAGTTTCGTAATTTTCCTTAATAACATTTGTGTCTCTTTTGACACATATTTTTGGACATCAGACTTGATTGCCTACAACAAATTCAGGCAAGTACACCGACTCGAACCCTTTACTCTGTATTTCTTTCTTGCTTCATGTTCTCATATTGACACGTTGTACACATGATTGTTCATTGTTCATTGTTCACCATTCATCGTTCATAGTTCATTGTTCTTACTTGTACATTGGGGTGGGAAAATACTACAGATATGTGACCGATCCTATTTTAGCTAGGCATTGACTAATAGCTTAAGTCTCACATCATGCACGTGAGACTCTAAGCCGTACTATTGTTTATTGTTCATTATTTATTGTTTACCTAGCCGGTCACATACTCTGATAGTTATTTCAAATGCATGTTACACTGATAGTATAGTTCATTGTTTCTGGATCTGGTACTATAGTTCATCGTTTTTTCTGTAATACAGTTTCATACTCCTGTCTTGTACCATAGTTTATATTGTGGCTCTTTTCATGCATTTTAGTTTACATTGTTTAGAGCTTCTTGTAGGGGTTGTACTTTGCTCTTTTTCTGATAGGATACGTTGCAGGTTTACTTGATGATGTTGTATCTCCTTCATGGGCCAGAGCCCGAAGCCAGGATAGAGTTGTGCCTCAGGATAGACCTAGAATTTCAGAGTTATAGACAGGTCTTTTCTTAGATTTGTTTTAGAGGATTTTATCATGTATTGTATTGTATTGAGGATTTCAGGATTGTATAATTTTTTATTCATGTTACCGGATTTGTCTCCGGATGATATTGTATAAATAACTTGTGGATTGTGGTGATTCTGGGAACGCGTATAGTAGCTGTGATATTTTACATTTCTTGTATCTTGGAGTTTTCCTTAGAATTGTACAGCTTACTTCGTCGTGTTCTTCGACGAAGGCTGGGCGTGTCCGACTCGTGTCCGATTATTCGGGAGCGGGTCGTGGCATGTTTTTACTGGTGGCCCATGCAGGTCTGTCCTAATGGCACTTAGGCTATACAGTGCTATTGGGGAACCAGTTAGACTAAGGAAAACTCATCACATCATAGGATTCGTAGAAAATGGTTATAGTTATTGAATATAGAGATTGATTATACTTAATATATTCTAGGAGGTTGACTATTTTTCTAGGACTTAGCAATCAACGAGTTTCTTTCTATTTCAGGATGGTCACTACGAGGAAGACAACGGATCAGCTCGAAGTTGCAGGCAGTTCAAATAAGCCCGCACCAGACGTTCCGGCAGATCAGCTTCCGCCAGTGCCTCCTATATTTCTACCGCTGCCCTCGACGATGATGTTTGACGGTGTCCAGGTGATGGCGATGTTCCAACAGTTTATGGAGGCCCAGAATCACCAGGCAGCAAAGTTCAGAGCGACCGTCGTCGACGCACTCAGGACTCGAGAGACGGCAGCACCGGCACCAGTAGCACCTCCAGCACCAGCAGCACCGAGACCAGGGACTGCCAAGGACTACCAGAATCTCTGTCCGATGGACTTTTGGGGCAACGAGGGGATCATCTAGGCAGACGAATGGCTGAAGAATGTGGAGTGGACTGTAGGAGCGTAAAAAGTGCTTCACAGAATGAGTCAAAGTGATAGATCATTCCACTCAAATTGATCTACTTTACGCCGCAGAGAGGCTAAATACTTTACGCCCAAGACAAGGCTAATCACTTTACGCCTAAAGTAGGCAGATCATTTTACGCTCGGGTCTACACCCATGATTTTACGCCAAGGACAGATCAGCCACTTTTACGCTGGACATAGCTGTCAAGCCTCGCATTTAATGCAAACTCTGACATGAAGATATTGATGATGGCATATACCACAGATTTCGAAGGGATTTGTTTTATACAGAGACCAATGTTGTCATCTAGTATGTGGACTGAGCTACTTTACGCTCACACTGTGGCTTCTTTTACGCACGGAGATTATATGAGTTTTTACGCTCGAAAGTCGACGTGTGCGTAAAGTCTATTTGGGCTACTTTACGCTCAAGGTTATTCAATAACCACTTTACGCGGGAAATCTATGACAGGGCTATTTTACGCCTAGTCCACTGCTTTACGCTCGGAGTACATTGGGGTTGTTTTACGCCCTATTCTTCTTCACCAGTTGAGAACGTGGTCTGCCTACATGGCTTTCATGCCACACATCTCGAAGAACGTGTGTACGTGCATCCTATTCCTACTGAAATGATGGGACACGTGTCAACATATACAGACGATGACTTCAGTCGTGGGTGACAGTTGTTAGCGTAAAGACGGAACTTTTGCTGAGTTTTTACGCGCAGGAGCCCAAGTCTATAAATAGACTGATTTTCTCATATAACACACACAGAGACAGGAGAAAAGACAGAGAGATTAGAACTCAGAGATTTTTGATTCTCTAGAGCATTCTTCTTCAACCTTTCTTTCAGAACAGAGTGAAGCAAAGCAGGAAAGCATTCGGCCTCGCCATCAGTGCCCAAGTGCGTCGATACCTTTCTGGTGACTTAGTTCTTCCAAGTTGTTCATCTTCAAGCAGCGATCTTCATCATCATCGTATGGTCCAAGGAACAAAGTGATCATTTACAGATCAGACTTCTACAGCAATACTTTCCTAGAATCAAATTTGTACTTCTTGTACTCTTCCTCGTTTTATTTTCAAAATTCGACTTCCAGGCATTTTGTTAAGTGAAACAAAAATGGCGACTCTGCTGGGGACGACCTTCTCCTCTGACGAGGAGGCAATTGCTCAATACGATGATGTGTCGATTGGATCGACAAAGAAGACTCTGGTTGTACACTTCGACCAGACTGCTTATGAAGGAGTGCTCCGAACTGGGGGTAGTTCTCGCTACTCCAATGTTCAAAAATCTCGTAAAGCACAAAAAGTTTGGATTCCTAAATCCAAAATAGCTTCTGATCTCTCTGTTGCTACTAGTGGCAAGGAAATTCTTCCCACTCCTGTCGTAGGGGCTCCCGTTTGTAATGAGGCAGTCCTTACTTCAGAGTTGCACTCAAAGTGTGACAATTTATCTTCCGTTTGTAACGGTGAAGATAATCAGGTTTCACGCCCACTGCGTAAGAACCAGGTTTTACTCTCAGTGGGTAAAAACCAACTTTTACGCTCAGTACATAAAGATGAGTCTCCCATTTGTAATGGGGCAGACTCTAACGATTATGCTTCTGGGTGTAAGAATCAGTCTCCCGTCGGTGACGTGGTAGGCTCAAATAAATTATGCTCCTCGCGTAAAACAAAATCTCCCGTCTGTGACGTGGCAGATAACCAACTTTTACGCTCTACACGTAAAGATAAATCTCCTGTCTTTGACAGTGTAGATAAAATTTGCAATGATATTTTTACATCTAATATGAATGTACCTAAACGTGTGCAGCGTAAAAATATTGTTGGTAAAGTCTCAGTTCTACACCAACAACCTTCTTATACTGCTCTACGCAAAGTACCAAATCTACAAATTACACGCAATGAAAATGGAGTCCTTCATGCTAAAAAACCTCAAGATTTACGCACACAACTCCAAACGCGTAGAAATGTACAATTTGGTTCTGCGAATGCAGCCAGTAATCTTCTTTATACACAGGGGACTAAACGTTTCTCCACCCCAAATGTAATAAAAAAGACTACTCCCTCCACTCCTTCTGACTTACGTGAATTGCTAATGCAAAAGCGTAAGAATAGACAATCTCCGGTGACATTTTCCCAAGAAAAACATCATTGTGATTATCACCAGGTTGTGATCAATTGTTGTTGTTCGGCTTCAAAACGGTCAATTTTTGATCGATTGAGTATTAATGTGTCTCAACAACAAGCTGAAGACCAAGAACATGAGTTGTCATATGCGTCAGTGAACATGGCATCTCATACTAACAGAGGACGACGTCCAAGACGAAATACGTCCCAAACCCCAGGTCAGCAACAGTTCAACAGACTTCTTGATTCTTTTGAGGGAGTATATCAGAACACTCGATCAAGAAGACAAAGACAAATGCAGACTTCTGATTCAGAAGCTGGGGGTACTCAATCTTTTGAGTCTGAGATTGACAGTGTCGATTCATACTTCTATACTGATCCTTCTATATCTTCAAGAGAGGTTGAATCCTACGCTGTTGGAGATGAACCAGAGACCTCATCTGTTAATATAGAACGGCGTCTCACTGCCGTTGAGCAATCACTGAAAGACATGCTTAACATGGTGCAAAACATGCATCAGATAATATTGAATCAGCAAACTGCTCAACCGACAGTAATAGCACCAGTACCAGTAGCAGCACAAACTCAAGATAGTCAAGGGGCTGATATACCTTTGAATGTTCAAGAGCCTGCTGTTAATCAAAATTTTGCTTCTCCAGATCCTATTATTCCAGAAGATGTACCATCTCCGGTAGGGATTACGGTACATCCAAGAACTATTCAATCAAATGTGCTTTCGCAAACTACTGAGGCCATTCAAGCAGTGCGTGAACTCAAAACACAGTTTGAAGTCTTGAGGCACAAGGATCAACTCCAGAGGTTAGGGATTAAACAACCTTATCCTCCTCATTGGAATGATGTACCCTTTCCACCAAAATTCAAGCCACAATCCATGGTATTGTTTGATGGGAGGACTTCTCCTAGTCAATATATCAATTATTTTGATATTATGACTGTACATCTGCAGAAAAATGATGCTCTTCTCACTCGAGTGTTCATTGGTTGCTTGACGGGTTCGACTTATGATTGGTATCGAAGTTTACCCGATAATTGCATTTCGTCTTTCGACGAATTTAAGGCAATGTTTCTCTCCCGCTTCTATGAAGGAGGTATGGACATGAACATGTCCTCCTTGATAGAAATCAAGCAAAAGAAGAAAGAAGATACTCGGACGTTCATTGAACGTTTTCGACAGGCAACTTTAAAGATGCCTCCTGGCATGCCAGATTCAACACTCATTGATACATGCAAGATGAATCTGCGACCATCTATTGCTGTTTTTACGGGTTCTCAATTCACAGATTGGGCTTCGTTCATCATAGCAGCAGTTTCTGCCGAGACCAATAGTAGGTTGGCTCGTGAACATGGGATGATTTTCGCCTCAGATGATAGAGGAAAGAAAAGTAATCCTGGTAATAACCCCGGTAATCGTAATGTGAAAGGAAAAGATACCCTCATGGTTAATCTTTCCAAGAATAAAATGACGCCGAATAGCCAGGAATCTTCCAGGCCAAAGAAAGAATACTCTTTTGATGAGAGTGATATCCCAGGGATATTTTAATGTCTGGTGAAGAGTGGCAAACTTCAGATTCCAGAGCCAAAGATGCCTAATGAGGTGAATCTAACTGACAATCCCAAATATTGTATCTATCATAGATACATTAACCATCCTACCAGTGCTTGCTATGTCCTGAAGAAGAAAATCCAGGAGCTGATAAATGGCGGTGCTATCGCCTTAACTAATGATGACCATACGGTTACAACCAATGGTTTCTCTTCAATTTGGGGACTTTCCTCCACAGCAAGTAGCAGATGGAATCATCCCAATCCCGAAGGCGATGATGAAGATTGTGAATATCCTACCTCCTAGAGAAGAAAATGACGGATTGCTGCCTCTTACCTTAAAAAATGGTGAAATTATGTGGGTACATCCTGACTTAGTGCCTGAATTGGAAAATAAAGGTAAAACTTCAAAATCCAAGAAGGGTAAGAAAGTCAAAACCTGCAACATGATTTCTCATGATATTCCAGATCCTGATGACTTGGATCGGCTATGGGATGGCTTTCCTTTAGAAGATAGATTGAGAGGACTAAACATCTGTCCTCCAAGTCTAGCTCCTCCTACCAAGCTCAAGCTTACTCATCAGCAGTGGTTAGCTATGAATAGTGTCCCTTTATACCGGGCAAAACAAGTCTTCGCTGCTTACGAAAAAGCTCCTACAGGGATTTTTCCTCGTATTCTGAATCCTTCTCCTGTAGCTACAGAGACATATATTCCTTATTCTCCTGTGGATACAGAGATCTCTTCTTCTTCCTCTGTGGAACCATTTGCTAAAAGTCTGCTGCCCATTCATCTATACAGTCAGCAATCTGTCCTTCTCATGAAGAAAATATGTTATGACTTTCAGAAGGCAGAAGGTTTGAATTATGATAAAGAAATACGACTTCTTTTATAAATTCAAAATAAAAAATCCACTGTTGGATTGGGTTCTGAAATTCCCCATGACAAATCTTACAAGAAAAGGGCTAAAGGGAGGAAGACTAAATCCTGTAATATGGTACTTCCTTCTCTTGAGTCTGAAGAAGAAACTTTTACTGGTACAAGATCCAGGAAGGAGTACCACAAAGATTATGAGGGATCTTACAAAGAAGCAGAAGATGTAGTGGAAACACTACCAGCTCAACCTTCTCCTGTTCCTGCTAAACCCTCGGTGGTTGAAAAGGGGAAACAGAAAGCAGTACGCTTTGACGTTCCATTGAAGTCTGCTTCCAGTCAGGGGGTGGTGATGAAACCTTACAAGTTTGATATTCTAGCTCAGTTAGCCAATACTTCGGCTAGACTATCCATATTTGAACTGCTTCGCCTTTCTAGAGAAAGCAGGGAGACTTTGAGTGAAGCTCTACTTCAGGCAGATTCATGCTTGGCTCAACTCAAGAGTCCTGATAATACTCCAGTTTCATGTCCGCAATGTCATAGTGTGATGGAAGCAATTCCCAACATCACCTTTACACAAGAAGATATGCTGTTGAAGCATAACAAACATGACAGGCCTCTGTGCTATACTGGGTATATTGGATCTACTGAAATTGATAGGATCTACATTGATCCTGGGTCTTCAATTAGCATAATTCTTCAGAGCATGCTAAGACCCCTGAGGATTCCTACTATTGATTTGACTTACACTAGTACTACGATAGTCGGTTTTAACTCTGGCAAGAGTAAACCACTGGGGAAGATTCGTCTGCAGATTCAGATTGGCGATCTCCGAACTATGGTAACCTTCTATGTTATCAACTCAGACGTATCCTACAATATCCTTCTTGGAAGACCATGGTTACATGAGCATAATATCGTGCCTTCAACTCTCCACCAATGCTTCAAGTATGTGGATTCCCAAGGAGTGGTAAAGACTGAGTTTTCTGATATCAATCCTTTCAAGGGTGTCGAAGCCTATTTTTCTGATTCAAGGCTTTATAAACAAGAGCATATGAAAGAGATATCAGACATAGCTGAGGATCAATCATCTACTGAGGATCAGTCTCTTAATGAAGGTCCGCCAGAAGAGCAACCTTTGAAGATCATAGTCAAGGGACGAATCCAATCCCAATCTGTCAATGATCAACCTTTGGTAATCAAGGTTAAAGGAAGAACTCAAGCTTCATCTGAGGAATCAGTAAATGTTCCTACTAAGAGCCAAGTTCAACCGTTTTTGATTAAGGTCAAAGGGCGTACTTTTTGTACGAATGATCCAGAACCACCATTGATTGTCAATCTTGGCAAATCTACGCAGAAGACGGATAATGGTCCACTGATGATTAATCCAAAGCGTAGCAGTCAAATCATAAATGATGTAAATATTGATCATTCTGTACTCTTTGATATCAATGAAGATTTCCTTTTCGAGTATATGGCTGCCAAGTTTATTGAAAGAATAACTTTATCTCCTGATAATCAAAGTCATCAATCTAAAGGCGACATAGAACTAGAAGAAACTTTACACATCAACCATAAAGAAAATTCCTTTCCTCTTCAGGTTGATGTTAGACCTTATGCTCAAAAGTTCCTGACATCTTCTCCCTATCTTCTACCTGTAGCCGCCCAATCACAAGCTTGTGTAACTTTTAGACGTCACGAAGAATCTTATTTCGTGGTTCCGTCTAATAAGAAAAACAAGCACCAAATTATTTTTGGCTTGGCTAGAAATGTACCCGTTGCTCAGACAGACGATCTGAAAGATAAAGACAAAGGAAGAATCCGAATTGATAAGTATAGTCAACAATCTATCAAGATTATCCAGAACATGGGATATGATTTGAAGACTATGCAAGGTCTCAATCAAGGCAAAGGTAGACGACTCCCGTTATGTGGTGATCCGTTTTACCAGAAGACTCGTCATGGATTAGGATATGATCCATCCCATATGTTTAATGACGATATACAAGAAGAATTCTCTTCTAATTCCTCACAATCATCTGATTCAGAAGAAAACCAATTCATCGAATCGGATATATCTCGTCCCTCATATGATGAATTCGAACGTGTATCTTCAACTTTCCATTAGGATTTATTCTTGAGTTGACCTCCTTTCCTTTCCCATAAAATAGGTTAGGTCATCTACTTCTTTTATCAATATTTGACATATATGCTCATAATGTCTGTCTTCTCAATCCCCAGCTACCAAAGTTTGGTCAAGCTGATTACTCATCTATTTTGAGAGAAATTTTTATCTTCCATCTTATCAATTGGTATAGAAAGCTAAATTTATTATTTATCACGTTCTTATAACCTCTGAATAAATATTAAATTTGCTGATGTTTCCCATCTATCATGTCCATTTGACCTCTGCATAGATATTAATCTACTTTTCTTTGAGTTCTTACATACTTTCATGTTCATATTACCTCTGATAGTATTATGCTGTAAAACAGAAAATACGATTTCATTATCTATCATGTCCATATTACCTCTGGATAGATATAATACGTTGAATTTAAAAGACTTATCACGTCCATATTACCTCTGATAAGTGTTTTCTATCTCATACCTATTGTTTAAATTCCAAATAAACGATAGGATCACAAAACAAATCTTTCATTCATTTCTGGTGGAAACACTACAAAATGAATAAGACAAAAGATGACAAAACACTCTCTTAAGGTGGAGTGGAAACATCTTGAAGCAATTTCTTTAATTCTTCTAGCCGCTTGCCACGAGAACTCATAACCTTCTTGGTAGCCTCAGCGCGTCGAGCTTCGGGGGTGCAAATACAGGAAAGTTCAGCGAAAGTGATTATCAAATTGTCCTTGGCTTCATCAAGGGTTCTGATAGTCGATTCAGCCCCAAAAGCTTGTTCTTCTAAAATCGAGCTTTGGGTGAGATGTAGATTTCGAGCATCGATCATCTTTTCCCTTTTAGCCTTCAAGCGAGTTAACTCTGCCTCGACTTCGCGGATCTTGTCATTCTTGCTCTGAATATCTATGTTTAAAGCATCATAAGCTACTCTGTGACCTTGCAGGGCAGGTTTTATGCCAGCCAAAAAGGCTTTCTCTTTGGCAACCTTTAGACTGTGTTTATGGAGAGCTGTATTATACGTAGTCTCTCTAGCAAGATAATCAGCCGTTAAGGCATCATACTCCCCTGAATAAGGCTTTCAACAGTCTCATTGGATAGCCTGAGATATTCTCCAATCGGCTGCTCAAGGTCCTCCACAATTTTCTCCAATGTCGCAGCTCTCTCAACATCATTGAACATGGCAACATTCTTGATAGTCAGAGCCGTTGCCGTCTTCAAAATCTCATAACTGAGACCCTTATTCAGGACCATCTTTATCAGAGCTGCCAGAGTTTTATAAAAAGTTTCAGTATGAATCTCAACCAGGAGATTCATTTCTACGCTGGAGCTTGATGTGGCGGCAATATCTAATAAATCTCTTCTTTCGAGATCGGAAGCAGATGTGGTTGGTACGACAGCAGGATGGGACGAAGTTATTGCTGTCACTATTGCCTTGGCCAAATTATCCCTAAGAGCTTCAGGGATTGTATCTCCAACATCTCTAGCTACCATTGGTGTAACAATAGACGGAGGTGGAGCTGTTGTTGTCACTGCTGTTATTTGGCTCCCAAAAACTTCAGGAGCAATGTCTTCAATATCTGTTACTCCAGCCGTTTCTGGAGTTTTGGCGACGGTGATCTCGGTGGATGTGGTGACAAGTGCAGGAGCTGTTTCAGGTTCCGGTATCGGCTTATCAAAAACTGATATTGAATCAACAACTACAGTAGAAGATGCTATCACTTCCCTGGTTCAGCACCTTCTTCAACTGTCGGCTCCGGAGGGTTTTCCACTGCTTCAGTTGCAGTAAAATCTTCTATAGCTGATTCTTTATTTAAGACCGGATCTCCCCCAGCAGGTTCATCATCACCTGCAGTGAGGTCTATTGTAGCCTCTTTCTGATGCTAATCTTCAACATGAGAGGATAGTTCAGGATGTGCTTCTTGATGCTCCACCGCGGGTTGTTGTCCTTCCTCTTCATCAACACCCTCTTCGCTAGAAGAAGAAGTCTCATCAGCAGATTCCTCATTTTCCTCATAAACATCTTCTTCTTGAGGAGGAGGAGCCATAGGCTTTGGTACAATTATGACATCTGTAAAAAACGAACAAAATAAGTTAATATACAAAATCATGATATATAATTCCGTATAGGTTTTGTGTAATACTTGGAATATGTGCGTTTTTTTTCAAGATATGTATCATAATCACCATCCCAGTCATCATCCTCGAAGTCAAGAGCCGGTTCGTCTGATGGGATGCGGTCTTGATCAGCGGCGGATACAGTAGTAGCACCCTCTGTAACCTGTGCCTTGGTTGGCAAAGATAAATAGAGTGAGGTGCTAAGACGCCCAGGAGACAAAAGTGTTACAGCTCCTGATCCAACTATTGGTGGAGGGACTGAAGATCCTTCTCCTGGATGGACTGAGGAAGAACCGACAAGATGATCCCCTTCAATCAAAGTGTCATCTTCTGGAGTGTGGGTCCTTGGTTTGGAAGGCCCTTTGGTGGTAGATTTTTTCTTCTTCTCTGGAGACTTCATCGGAGAAACGGTAGTTGTGTTCTGCTTTCGTTTGCGGGTCTTTCCAATAATTATTGGTCCCGCGGCTACCTCCCCAGCTCCCCTAGGAATTACTGCCAGAAACTCATCTATAGTGGCAGTATTGTCCGGTATATCTGGGGTTATCCTGATAGGTTCTTCGACATTTCCCTCTTGAGCCCACCGAAGACTTCCTTGCATACTATAACCGTCTTCAAAAGAGCGGATTGATGTATAGAAACGAGCATATGAATGAAGTATGCGTAGCTCAGTTGTACTAGTGGCTGTAGATATGGTAAATCTAGCGCCAGTACATGCAGCTCCGAAATATCTCCATGCTCGTGTACCGTCGATCAGCTTCCCATAATGATAGAAGCTAGTGGAAGGATTGCCAACATGAAGTTGGTCATATCCAAACTGACGAGCAAACCTACTTGGCAGATAAGGCTCGAATGCACAGTTATCTTCATTCCTATACATCAGATGAGAGGGTCTGATGTACACTAACCATCGGTAGACAGATCTCGGTAATAAGGCCGATTTATCTGCTCTATCTTCAAATTGCACACCGAGGCAGTCAGCCGAAACTGGTGGTCTGGTACAGAAGAAATTCCAGCCATGCGAATAATTTAATGCTGCTCGGGTATCTGCCAACGTTGTAGTTCTCCACGTAGATTTGCTAAATTTTTGGAGAAAAATCCTAGCTTCATCTTCAGGGCCTGGTGGCAACAAATTACAATTATGGAGTAGTAACCAACCTATCAGATAGGTGAATTGTAACTCTACCCTTGGAAAATTGTGAGGAGCATTATTGATTAGTTCTTCCCCAGAAATCCGTAGACCTGCATTTATTCGGCATACCATTGCCGACAACAGGTTAATTCTGTTCTTGAATACCAGACGGACCGCTGGCCACAATACGTTGCGGTGAATCCGGTCCACAGTGCTAATCCCTGGCATGACCCATCTACGCAGCCATAAGGATAAGAAGCCCGCCAACAAGGCCTTCTTCGACATCTTTTGACTACCCTACCTCAGGTAGCTTAAAGCTTCAGTCTCCGCAGGGATATCTCCAGTTTTGGTAGACAGATATCGGTCGCGAGCTTTCTGCGACACCATCAATTCCTGAATTAAATCTACAGGAATTATAGAACAAGGCTTGATGACTTGAGTCTTGTCTTCTCGGAACCTGCTCTTCTCTGTCCTGGACACTCTATTTTCATGATAAAATAGATAAGTTGTCCATTTTGTAATGTATGCCAAATGTGAGCCGGTTTCATACATGCTGGTACAAATCAGATAATGGCACATGAGTTCTTCGTAGACTTGCACCAGTTCGGGATTCTTCTCCCAAATTTCTGCCAATTCCCGATTGGAGGGAATATACTCTTCATAGGGGAACTCGCCCATTGGTAGCTTCGAGATAAACTGCATCTCATGTAGGGCCAGACCTATCTCACCATGCAGAGTTGCGAAAGTTCCCGTCGAACTCATATACAATTCCAATAAAGCCAAGAACAGATTGCCATTTGGCGGAATGCCATAACTAGTTGATGCTACTGCTTCATACAAACCGATGTCGTCCAATTCTGTTTTAAAGTATTTCATGACCCAGTTGCTAATTTGGATCCAGTTACCACTATAAGGGGTCAGCCACCCTGTCAGCCTAGGGTTGGTCTGAGGATATAAGACTCCTTCCCTTATGAATCTATTTATGAACATGGGAACCTGGACTGGCTGGATGAGAGATGAATCCTCGCTCGGTGTAAACCCAGGCATTAGTCCAGAAAATGGAATAACACCACCACAAGGAGTACTAACATGATAACCCATGTCATTCGCTTTCTTCCTTCTAAAAATGACTCTGCCCGGTCTACCATAGCTACTGGGAGTCAAATTCCACAGCATTTGACGGTAATGGCTAGCGTGGACGAAAGCAGATATAAGGTAATCCCTGTCCATGTCAGGAAGATACATTACCCTTTCTCCAGATCTAAATACCCAAGCCTCTTTTTTGGGATGAGTCTGTGATTTGTAATCTATCGCATCTCCAAATAAGAAAGCTGGCTTCAGGAATTGTTGATTATCTAGTGACATCAGTACTTCCCCGTCTATCATGGATAATAACATCCTATCCCCTTGAGCTGCTATCAATTGCGCCCTCTCTACTGGGTATTCAGGGTTCGATTGAGGAAATTGGACATGAGATAAATCTTCCAGATAGCTCGAACCTACCATGCCAACTGACGAGCCGAAAACTTTTGCGAGAGGGTGAACTTGCAAATCCACTGATAAAAGGACAAAAGAGATCAAATTAGTTTGGAAGTTTTATGACTTTTATGCTTACTAAAAGTGGATAAAGGTCTATGAAGTCTTTGTTTTACAAAGCCTCTCAGTGATTGATGAATTTTACGCTATCACATGTTAATGTGAGCGTAATATAACTTTTACGTTGGCATGTATGAACATGAGCGTAGTTAAGTTTTACGCTAGCACATTAATTATGGGTGTAATCCATATTTTACGCTGACACGTATAACATGGGCTTGTCTTTTTATCTTTCACGCTAACACGTACAATGTGGGCATATATTGTCATCTCAGTTTTTACGCTAACACGTATAACGCGGGCGCAAAAAACTGAAGGTTTGGGTTATCTTTTCCTTCCTCGACGGGTTTTCCCAGCCAAAGAATAGGGTTTTACCCATCATAGGCGGAGCTACGGCCGGGTTGGGTTGTCGGTGTGGTGTTGACGACGGAATGGGAGTTATTGCATGATCGACCGACGACGAATCGACGGCTGGTCTCTTCCCCTTGTTGCTAGCGGCGTATGATTTCTTGGGAGCCATCGGATCAAAGTGAGGGTTTCGAAGAAAGACAGGGCAAAGGAATTCGAGATGGCAAAAAGATGAGTAAAAGTGTTTTCTCTCTCCGAAGAACCCTATTTATAGGGAAATTTCAAATCGGTTCAAATTCCAGATTTTACGCCGACTGTTGGATATCCCCGCTTTTACGCGGATGACTGTTGCGTATCCCTAATCTTACGCTGATTGGTCAAATCTCAACTTTTACGCTGTTGTTCAAAGTGTTTCGAATTATGAAGACATTCGAAAACTTTGAAGGGGGTCTTGTAGGAGCATAAAAAGTGCTTCACAGAATGAGTCAAAGTGATAGATCATTCCACTAAATTGATCTACTTTACGCCGCAGAGAGGCTAAATACTTTACGCCCAAGACAAGGCTAATCACTTTACGCCTAAAGTAGGCAAATTATTTTACGCTCGGGTCTATACCCATGATTTTACGCCAAGGACAGATCAGCCACTTTTACACTGGACATAGCTGTCAAGCCTCGCATTTAATGCAAACTCTGACATGAAGATATTGATGATGGCATATACCACAGATTTCGAAGGGATTTGTTTTATACAGAGACCAATGTTATCGTCTATTATGTGGACTGAGCTACTTTACGCTCACACTGTGGCTTCTTTTACGCACGGAGATTATATGAGTTTTTACGCTCGAAAGTAGACGTGTGCATAAAGTCTATTTGGGCTACTTTACGCTCAAGGTTATTCAATAACCACTTTACGCGGGAAATCTATGACAGGGCTATTTTACGCCTAGTCCACTGCTTTACGCTCGGAGTACATTGGGGTTGTTTTACGCCCTATTCTTCTTCACCAGTTGAGAACGTGGTCTGCCTACATGGCTTTCATGCCACACATCTCGAAGAACGTGTGTACGTGCATCCTATTCCTACTGAAATGATGGGACACGTGTCAACATATACAGACGATGACTTCAGTCGTGGGTGACAGTTGTTAGCGTAAAGACAGAACTTTTGCTGAGTTTTTACGCACAGGAGCCCAAGTCTATAAATAGACTGATTTTCTCATATAACACACACAGAGACAGGAGAAAAGACAGAGAGATTATAACTCAGAGATTTTTGATTCTCTAGAGCATTCTTCTTCAACCTTTCTTTCAGAACAGAGTGAAGCAAAGCAGGAAAGCATTCGGCCTCGCCATCAGTGCCCAAGTGCGTCGATACCTTTCTGGTGACTTAGTTCTTCTAAGTTGTTCATCTTCAAGCAGCGATCTTTATCATCATCGTATGGTCCAAGGAACAAAGTGATCATTTACAGATCAGACTTCTACAGCAATACTTTCCCAGAATCAAATTTGTACTTCTTGTACTCTTTCTCGTTTTATTTTCAAAATCCGACTTCCAGGTATTTTGTTAAGTGAAACATGGACCTTGAAGATGGCGCAGATTTCGGATGACTTCAAGGTAGAGGTGGCAAGCATGTGGCTGCTCGACCTTGCCAGAGCCTGGTACCGTGAGGAGCCCCAGTTGGCAGCACAACAGGTTCTTTGGGCAGATTTCAAAACTCTGTTCAAGGAGAAGTTTTTCCCCGATATGGAGAGAGAGGAGCTTCGGATGCAGTTCGAGGCCTTGCAGTAGGGGACGATGTCAGTGGCAGAGTGTACTTCAGAGTTTACCCGACTCAGCAGGTTTGTAGAGAACCTAGTCGATACGCCGAATGAGAGGGACTGGAGATTTAAGAAGGGCCTGACCAGGGAGCTACAGCACGCAGTAGCTATTAGCCAGGCGACTACTTACTCGATCATCCTCAAGATCGCCCAGGCAGTTGAGAGGGATAGGGACATCGGCAACAGCAGTTACCAGGCACCAACGAAGAGGGTGCAGATGTAGACTCGGACGAGGTCAGTTCAGCAGGCAGCAGTTCAGCACCGTCCAGCCAGAGTTCATACAGATCTGCCTCAGAGACAGCAGTTGGCAGTCACTTGCAACTACTGTCATCGCTCGGGGCATCATTACGACGAATACCGCAAGAGGCTGAGGCTTTGCTTGTTCTGTGGATCACCTGCTCACCAGGTCAGAGATTTTCCAGAAGCCACTGAGGGACGAGCACGAGGAGCACCATGACCCCAGTAGGAGGACTTACCTCTTCATCTCAAGCAGCCGCAGGGAGACCAGCCAGAGGGGCGAGTCTATCTTATGACAGCCGAGGAAGTGGAGACCATCTCGATCCCGGACGAGTACTGACGACCGGGGGCACTTGTGGATTACTATCTTTTTTTGATGTTCTTTTTACATTTCCTTGTTGTTTCTCCATTTCGAGACTTATTTCTAAAGTCTCATCTCTATCTTACTGTTGTTTCATAGTATCTAGTAGCTACTTGTTGATTTTTTATTGTCTCTTGGTACCCAATAAAAATTTTATTTCTAAGAACAGATACTACTCTCTATCATGATTTAAAATTTTCACAAACTTCCTTAAAACTTCTGGATGAAGTTGAGAGAATATTTGACAACCTATTATGACCTGGATTATGGAGGCCATGAGACCATTGCAGCTAGCTTTACACTGGCGAGATAGGGGCTCTAGGTCAAAGTACTTACGGGTATTCTTAGGTTCTCATATATTATTGAAACTAAATCCTAAATTTATTTCATATCAGATAAAGTTGACAAAAATATCGCAATAATCTAGTACTATTGAGAGCATGGAACCGAAAGATTCACTGCAGCCAGATGTATATTGGCGGGACAGGAACTGTAGGGAAAGTGATTTCAGATAGGAAGATTGTCGGGTACTATGGAGACTATTATCCATTGATTTCATATTCGTGACTATTTCTTCGAACCACTTTAAAATTTTGCCAACTTCAAAATTTCGTACTTGATTATCTTGATCATGTCTAACCGTGCCATTCTGAAATTTCGAGAACAAAATTTTTCTAAGGGGGGTAGATTTGTAACCCCACTTTTTCGAATTATTGAAATTTTGTAATTTTTTGGAATCTGAGTTTAGTATTATTATTTCAGAATATTTATTTCGATTATTTGAATGTATTTAAATTTTGGATCTATTTTATATTTCTCAGTTTAGTTATTTATGACTCATGAGTTATATTATGATTAATTAGATATATTTTCCATATTTCTTTTCTTGATTAATTCCTAGTTAATGATTTGATTAATTAATTTTATTTTCTAATTAACTCTTTAACCATTTTAAATATTTCCTTATTTCCTGATTTTATTTTCTATTTTTTTCTTAGGCTTCTTTGCACCCATTTGTATGGGCCAACTGACCCATTAAACATTCTTTTAATAAAATTCCTATTAAGCTAGCCAGCCCGGCCTATTAGCTTATTGGGCGCGGGTCTCAAATCCCATAACCCAATAGTTTCTGACTCGGCCCACCAGTGCAAGACCGTTGGGTTAAACCCATTCCTCAAGCTCCATTCCTTTTCTCCAAAGTTGTTCACTTCAAAAAACTCTCCTACTATTATTCCATTCAATTTTCTTTTTCCCTCCATTCTTTCGTTCCCTTCTCTGATCCGCAGCAAAGCCGCTGTTTCCATCTCCGCCATCGGGATCAGCCATCGACGTGGCAGAGTCATCTCCCACCGTCCATATACCCTCGTCGACGTGGCAGAGCCTCTAACGGTTTTTCCCTCCCGAATGTTCGTTTGTAACCACCCAAGCTTTTCTCTGCTTATATAGACCCCCTCCTTCTTCCTCTTCATCACTCTTCCTACAGCAGAGAAGCCTGCAAAAATTCCTTGTTCACTCCTGTTTGCAAAAACAAAAGTATGAACCTTTATTGATACAAACTTTATAAAAGATTACAATTTGAATTCTGGGAATGGTACAACTTTAGGAATCCAATCTAGATGACGATTGTTTTATCCCTTGGACGATGTGAACTCTGAAGACGAAGCCTCTGAAGTTGAAAACAACTCTGGAATTGAAGGCAGAAAGCCTCGGAAGTTGATGGCAAAAGCCTCGAAAGAATACAGCAGCACTTGGGCAAGAACTCCTGAACTCTCTGATCTCTGATTATTGATTCGTGATCCCCTTGAATGAAGACTTGAAACTCTATTTATAGTGTTCTGAGAAATAACTAACTTGTAGTTATTCTGGACTGCGCATGATGGATTGCGCTGCAATTGGTTTGCGCAGCCATGGACTGTGCAGGCAGTTGCTGGATCATGGGTTAACTGTCTGGGATACATGGCATCATTTGATTGAAATGCGCATGATCGTGCATAAGCAGTTGCCACAAAATGAGCAATTGATGGCATGAATGCCATGTGTACTTTATCATTTATACTGGTAGAACGCGCACATTGAACTGCGCAGACATTGGTTTGCGCCGACTTCATTTGCGCAGGAAATGAATTGCGCCAACTCGATTTGCGCCAACACAGATTGTACTGCCAGCTGTCCTCGAGCGCCGTGCTGCACGATTAAACGAACAGTCGCCTCGATATCCGTGCTGTCAGTTGTCAGAGATCTGATTTGGTTGTCAGGTAATGATGACTCTTGCCACGTAAGCCTTGCACAATCGGATGTATGCGCAATCTGGCATGCGCAATCTGAGAGCTGCGCAATCCATTGTCTGCACAGTTCATTTGGATGATGTATATCTTGATTCTTTGACTTTGTTGATTGATGCAACTTAATTTTTTAGGATCTACAAGACCCCCTTCAAAGTTTTTGAAAGTTGAACCTATTCAAAATTTTGAAATACTTTGAATTATAAAATTCAAATCAAATTGCGCATGATGGTGAGCTGTCTGCGCAATCGAAGAGCCTCAATTTCAGGCGCAATCAGAGGCAGCCGTTTCATATTTCGAAGACTATAAATAGTCTCTTCAAACTTAGAAATATTTTTACTTGCATTCACTTGTGCTTTTGAGAGAGAAAAACTTCGAGCTCTTCGTTTTCAGCCCTCCTCTCCGACGACCAATAGCTCCTCGACGCTCCTCCACCGCCGCCGACAAGGGCAAGGCCCCGGCCGAGTCATCAGACAGAGTTGCACGACGAGCTTCTCGTCATGAATCTGCGCACCCCGCTCTGAGAGGTTGTTCAACCGATCGAAAACCCTTTTTAGGGTGTTCGACTTCTTTTGATCTTCGAAACTCATCTCTTTTTAGAGATGAGTTCATACTGCGCCACCCTTTTAAGGGTTTTGGTTGCATCAACTGTCAGTCTTCATTTTTATGAAGGCTGCATTCCTGTACAATCTGTTGAATTGTGCTGACAGGAAGTCAGCACAATCGACTGATTTGCGCAGGAAGTCAGCGCAAACTATTGTTTTGCGCATCTTGATGAAATACGCAATATGATGTTTGCATGATCTGAGCCAGCACAATCTACCGTTTGCGCAAGCTATGTCAGCGCAATCTGAGGATTTGTGCAATCTAATGTTTTGTGCAATCTGAAAACAGAGTCTTTGAATTGACTTGTACTAATTTTTATCTGTTTTGATGCAGTTGAGACCAGAGAAGATCCAGAGTATGAAACTTTTGAGGGAACTCTTTCAGAGTCTGAGTATAAAGAGGATCTCTCCCATGTTCATTATCCCCAGTATGATCTACCGACCTCCCGCCAGGCGATTCTGATATCTCAAGACAATGAGACTCTACTGTGTTTAATGAATGGACAGCCCTTGGAATCTGCAGACGCTGTTATTCATAAGAAACCCTTATTCTTGTTTGGTGAGGCTTTTGAGAAAAGCTCGCAACCAAGGCCGAGGATGGAGGAAAGAATAGTCCATCAGGAAGATAGGTCTTTCTTCATACCAGATATTGCCCGTTGTCTCCCTTTATCCTAGGTCTTTCTTCATACCAGATATTGCCCGTTGTCTCCCTTTATCCCGGTACGCTCATGCGAGCTACCCAAGAAAGATGGAGTGGAACATCACTCTTTTCCAAGATGCCCGTGCAGGAAAAATTTTCGTGAAGAAGGGGTCAAATAAGAAGGATATGTTTTACAGCTCCTCCGATCGATACAGTGTCTTGTTGAGGGGCTTGAGACCAGGTTGCATCCCCCCAGAGAACTCCTCTATGTTGATGCCTGTCAGAACACCGATATTTGCAAATAAATTTACGAAAGCTGAAGGGAAGTACCCCGAACAAGATATCAGATTAACTGGGTTGGTGAATCCAGATTACAGGAGATGGAACTGTATTGCCAATTGGATTCTGACAACATTTGAAGAAAAACTTCAACAGATCAATCTGTACCAAGCAGTGCACGCTACTGTTTATGGTTTTGCACCCAATCCACACATGTTCTTGGCCTTGGCTGAAAGATACAATTATAGGACAGGAACTTTTATGACCCCTGGTGGAGAAATTGGATTTGCACTCCACGAGATGAAATATATCTCGTACTTGCCAATGGCAGACGCTCCATATAAAGAGTATGTACCAATAAATGACGAGTTGGACAAACTTAGAAGGGAAAATACAGCGATGGTAGCAGTGTTTGAGGAACTGCTATGCCATTACAAGATCTGCTCCCTGTTTTATAAGAGTGCTACAGTCAACACCTGCTATTCTTCGAAGTGGTTACCCTATCTATTCCTCAACCACATAGAAGAGAAGAAGACCAAGGAGAACGACAAATGCTATCCAAATTTCTTCAAACCTTTGAGCAATACAGAAGTTATGAAGCTGATGGAACAGAGTGGTAATTTTGATAAACAAGTGAAAGATGATCATGAGTATTCTCCTTTAAAGACAGGGAATACTCTGGAGAGTTACTTGAGAATGGGTTATAGACCCATGTCAAAAGAAGCCCAACTGGCAGGGTTCCTGATATACTGGCTTCGGCGGTTTGTAGTCCCCGGATCCAGTGCTGTGGATCGCTTTCACCGCGGCGTTCTTTTTGCCGCCGTCAAGTTAGTCTTTGGCTACAAGGTAGACCTGTTATCAGCAATGACTTGCAAATTAAATGCAAGTCTTCGTTTGTATGTCGACCTGATGCTGAAGGCAAAAGGAGAGAAGGAGTTCCCTCGCCTAGAACTGCCATACACATATCTATTTGGATGGTTGCTTCTCCACTATCCCACTTTAATGGACCCCGGAATGGGACCGGTTGATGGCAGCTTTCTGCGAAGGTACTCTCATGGCAAATGGAAGTACACTTCTTTGAGCGAGTGTAGATATATCTTAAATCTGAATAGAGGATGGAACTTTTGTTGTGCTCCTCTCCCTGCTGGATATGATCAGATGCCAACTAACATGGTGGACTCAAAGATGTAACCTCTAAACCGTACAGCCTTTGAATGGTTGAAGACAATTCGACCGTCTCATCTGGTATACTGGTTCGAAGAGGAATGTTACTTAGAACCATATCTCCCCAGCCGATTTGCTCGACAGTTTGGATATGAACAATTCCATGTGGGGAATGCAATCACCTGCCTCCAAGGCAAGGGTTTTCTTATAGACGGGGCCCGAGCCTGGGCTTACTATAATGCCCGTGATACGAAGGCCATATTCTCGATGCCGGCAAATAGCACTCATGGTCCCAGGATGTTATTTACTTATACAGTATTTTATACATCCGTGAACACTTTTGCTGAGAACTTTAATCTCGCAGATAGTTTTACTTCTTCGACGAGATTGAAGAAAGGAAGAATGGCTCTGTCGATTCCTATAAATGATGAGGTGCACGAGCCAGCCGATGCTCCTTTGGAAGTTTCGAGGGATATGATGTTCCCTCAAGAAGTAAACGCAGCAATGCGTATCTCTCTGAAAGTGGGTAAATCTCCTGCAAAGAGGAAGAGAAGAGAGGAGCCTCCTGCTCCAGCGGCAAAGAAGAAGTTGATTTTAGAACATTCTTCTGAAAGAATCACTACTCGATCTCAGTCTCGGCAACTGGCCGGATCAACTCAACAAGAGGAGGCTACAACACCAACTTCCATGCAGAAGCAAGTTGAAACTGTCAATATAGAGAGTCCTGATAAGCCATTGAAAAGAAAGAAGCTGGCCCAGAGAAAGAATCGAGCCCCGTCTTCCATGGTAATGGATGCTGCAGCTGGAGTAATCTTTCCATCTCCCACTCCTGTTCTAGGTCATAGGAATAAGACTCCTAGTCCTGAACATAGAGAGGATATCGAGCAAAGGACAAATCTTGCTCCTAGAACTAAGGCCGAAGGGCCTAGAGGAAGTACTGTGGATGAAGTGAGGGAAAAGCAGTTACAGATTGTTAAACTTCCGCCTACTCCGAGAACCCTTCGCGAAGAAGAAGATCATGAAGTAATTGCAGCTTTAGAAGATTGTATCTACAGTCCTTTGGGTGATTATGATGACCAAACCGCGACTACCAGCGAGAAGACACCAGAAGAAGACGAAGATGAGGAGAGTTCTTCATCTGAAAATGTTGATGACTACATACAAAATATTGAAGAAGATGATGAAGTGCACGCATCTCCTGCTGCTGCCAATGATGTAGATGATGAAGATATTGAAACCCCAGAGAATGCTGCTGAGACTTTAGATCCTAAAAAGGATGTTGAGGCTCCAGAGAAAGATGCTGAGACCTTAACTCCTGAAAAGGATGTTGAGATTCCCGAAGAAGCAATAAATGAAGAAATCCTGGAAGAAACTTCCGCTAATGATCCTCAAGGTATAAAATGAATTTAGCAATCTTCTCTTGAATGAATTGATAGCTAATGTCTTTATTTGTATTTCCCGTAGATCATGAGACTGCTTCAACACCTCCGACGTGCACGGACATAGTGCCCATACCGACGGTGGTTATTAGTAGTAGTCATCATTTGTCTTGTGGTTCTGAGGCGGGCAGTAGCCAAGCTATTGCGGCTGAAGTGACTTCTGCTCAGCTGGAGTCTATCCCTGCAGGGGATAAGCCTATTGTTGGATCAAACCAAGGTAGGACTATCTTCATTTAATCTTCTTGATTATTGGCAAACGACTGACAATTTTACTTTTGCAGAGAAACAAACAGGAGGGGCGAATAGCTCCACTCTGGCTCCTTTGTTTAAAGAGCCTGCCATCCAAACACAAAGAATCGAGCATCCTGCTGTCTCATCTTCAACAGGAGTAGCTGCAACTCATGGGACTCTGGCAATTAATCAACAAGTTGTTCAATCATTCACCAGATGTTTCTTTGAGTCGCTGAGACCCCTTGTCAACAAAATGATGGACAAAGAGGGAGCTGATTTCTTTATGGTGAGAAAACTAACTTCTCTCTTGGTGAGGGCTGTAAGGGAACAAGGTGATGAAGCTCAAGCTACTCTCCTTGAGCATATACTGGATGAGTTAGAAGTCTCCATAAAGAAATATAAGGAGCTCAAATAGAAGAAAATAGAATCTCTGGTGCAGGCTGAGTTCGAGCGAATGGCCCAAGCAGCTGATATGGAAAGGATGAATCTTCAAAATCTTTTGGAGGCTTATTCCACAAAGTCTGCTGAATACAATTCCAAACTAGAATCAGTAACTTTGATGGCTGAAAGAAAAGGACAGAGGACTACTGAACTGAAAGCAAAAATTGCTCGTCTTCAGCAAGAATTAGAAGAAGAAACTGCTAATCATCAACTTGTGATTGATCAATTCAATGCCTTGATTCAAGAGAAGGCTGAGTACGATGCAACTCATGGCGCAGAGATCACTCGCCGGACTGTAGAGATGCCCGTCTTTGATGAAGAAGCCGGGATGGAAGAGGCTAGAAGGAGGGTGACATCCACTCATGAAGAAGAGCTGCAGACTCTGAAGCAGCAGATCGACAATTTGATCATTCCTCCTTCTTGATAGAACTTTTTGTATCTTTTGCCGTAGATGTGTTTTTTGTAATGACTCGTATTTTGATAAATAAAAGATATTTTGCTGTGGCTCCATTATTTGTTGCATATCTTGTTTAGATATAAATAATAGAGATAAAAAATATATTCAGAGGTGCGAGACATGATATATTTCTTGTAGAAAATAATTATATTCATTATATCTGCTCAGAGGTAATATGAACGTAGCAGAATTATATTGAATACTATTATTTCAATTGACAACTTAATCGAAAACGACAAGTTGCTGATATGGATATGAAATGAACGGAAAAACCGTCAAATGATAAAACGAACGGATAAACCGTCAAATGATAATGAATGAACGGGCGAACCGTCGGATGAATGTGAATGGGTGAACCATCGGATGAATGAACAGACGAACCGTCAAGTGAATTAAATGAACGGATGAACCGTCGGGTGATGATGAATGAACGGGTGAACCGTCAGATGAATGTGATGAACGGACGAACCGTCAAGTGAATTAAATGAACGGATGAACCGTCGAGTGGTAATAAATGAATGAATGAACGGGTGAACCGTCAGATGAATGTATCGCTTCGTTGTTTGAGAAATCTGTCTATAAATAGGACAGAAATCTGACAGGAATGAGCACTTTCACTTTTCAACAACATAAAAATGTCGTCTGAAGATGCACTCAAGAAGACTGAGCTCGCCTCGAAGGTTGAAGAAGACGTTAAAGAACGTCTTGTCGATCCAATTCAGCCGAAGGAAGCAGAAGCAGGCGAAGGTTCGTCTGCACCCAAGCCACCGAGAGACATCCTGGACTTTCTGCTTGAACCAGGAAGGACTGAAGAAGAAGAAGCCATGAGGATGGCTGCCTGCAAGTTCCTCGTAGACTCCAGCAAAGAGGTTCTCGGCTCTTTTGCTGACAGTATTTTTGAAAAGGACGGTAGTGGTCCGCGTCCAAATGTAAAGAAGGATGATAGTGACCTTCCTTAATATCATGTACTATCATTCATGATCAAATAAAATTTTATTTATAAACATGAACTTGTCTAATGATTTACAAACATTTACATTTATACATAGTACTTTTTAAGGAATTTGCCATTGATATGCATCATTGCAATTCGTCCATCTAGCTCTGAGAGTTGATACGCTCCATTTGAGAAGACTTTGCTCACAACGTATGGACCTTCCCACTTTGCGTCGAACTTGCCTTTGCTCATATGAGTCATAGTCATAGGACGTCTGACTGTTAAAACAAGTTCTCCTTGCTGAAAGGCTCTGACCTTCACTTTACGGTTGAAAGTTTTGGAAATGCGGGCTTGATATAACTCAATATGTTGTTGAGCCATTAATCGCTTTTCATCCAACGCCTCCAATTCTTGAAGTCGAAGAAGGTCATTGTTCTCTGTAGTGAGCTCGTTAGCAATGGCAATCCTTAAAGAAGGAATTTGAAGTTCTAGAGGAAGAACAGCTTCACAGCCATATACCAAAGAGAAAGGTGTAAAACCCGTAGGATTGCGGACCGTAGTTCGATAGGCCCATAGACATTCGCCAAGTTTCTCGCTCCAGTTTCGTTTGTTGGTAGATACAAACTTTTTGAGAAGCTTGATAATAGTTTTGTTGAAAGCTTCGGCTAAACCATTAGCAGCAGGATTGTAGGCAGTCGAAGCGACATTATCAATCCGGTGATCATCACAGAATCTGGTAAACTTCTGGCTGATGAATTGCGGTCCGTTGTCATGAATAATTCATCGAGGGACACCAAATCAATAAATAACATGATGTTTGACGAAGTTGATAACACTACTGGTCTTGACTTCAGCCAAGGGTATAGCTTCAGCCCACTTAGAGAAGTAGTCTGTTATTGCTAGAATGAACCGATGTCCTCTAGAAGAAGGAGGATTAATAGGACCTATGACATCCATACCCCAAGCTTCGAAAGGCCAGGAAGCAGCTGTCGGATGTAAAAATTCCGAAGGTTGATGAATGAAGTCTGTATGGATTTGACAGGCTCGATATTTTCTTGCATATTCGATGGCATCAGATACCATAGAGGGCCAGTAATAACCCATTCTTCGAATACGATCTTGTAGTTTAGGACCGGACTGATGTGCTCTGCAAACACCATCGTGAGCTTCACGCAGTACTTGTTTTGCCTCTTCACCAGCTAAACAGCGTAGAAGAAGACCGTCATAAGTCCGTCGATAGAGAGTCTTAGTGGTTTGATTGTAGTAGAATCGTAGAGATCGTCGTCGAATACTTGTAGCCTCCTTAAGATCTTCGGGGAGTATGTCATGAACCACAAAGTCGATGAAAGGAGTTCTCCAATCTTCATTGATAACATTAATTTCAGCAAAATTACTGAACTCGATGTTACGATTGTTTTCTACGCAAAACAATTCTCGATTAGAGATAACCACCACTTGTTGTCTTCTGATGGGGACAGCTAAGACTGCTGTAAGATTAGCTAAAGCATCTGCTTCAGTGTTGCAAGCTCGGCGTACATATTCAATAAAGAAAGCTTTAAACGATGTAGCCATGTTGATTGCTGCTTCAAAGTAAGGTACCAGATCTTGATGACGAACCTCGTAAATTTTTCTAACCTGGTTGACAACCAGCTTAGAATCGCCGTAGACTTCGAGATACTCGACGTTCAATTGCTTGGCAAATTGAAGACCAATGAGTAGAGCGTTGTACTCTGCTACGTTGTTGGAACAGGATTCGTCTAGA
Source organism: Iris pallida (assembly GCA_029216955.1). Taxonomy (NCBI): domain Eukaryota; kingdom Viridiplantae; phylum Streptophyta; class Magnoliopsida; order Asparagales; family Iridaceae; genus Iris; species Iris pallida. The sequence goes on from JANAVB010033814.1 coordinate 7,268,027, forward strand.
GAGTAGGCTCTTTGGATAGTTGATCCTTCTGGGGAAACGAGAACGACTCCAACTCCTGCTACAATAGCACCATTGGGTCCGATTCTGAATGCTCCATCAAAGAATAGACGCCAAGTTGGAAATTCTTCAGAGATCAAGTTGACTTCCAACGTCTCGTCTGGAATTTCATCGTAAAGCTTCGATGTTTCTGGTACGGGATGAGCCGCCAAGAAATCTGCCAGTGCTTGACCTTTGACAGATTTTTGAGGAACATACACCATGTCATATTGGGCTAGAAGGATGGCCCATGTTGCAAGCCGAGAGTTGAGTGTGCTAGGCTTCTTCATTAATACCCGAAGTGGATTGACCCGGGATATGACATGAATGGTTTGACCAATGATGTAATGTCTTGTCTTTTGAACAGCGAACATAAGAGCTAGACATTCTTTTTCAACCGGACTATAACGGTGTTCAGCACCAATCATAGTACGACTGAGATAGTAGATGGCCTGTTCGTGACCTTCTTTGTTCTTTTGGACGAGTAAAGCACCCAATGAATGATCCATAGCACGGACATACATTAAGAATGGAATGCCTGAGATTGGTGGCACCAAAACTGGTGGATTTATGAGATATCGTTTGATGTCGTCGAATGCTTGTTGACATTCTTCAGTCCAAATAAAAGATACACCCTTCTTCATTAGCTGAGTGAATGGTCTGCAGCGTCCAGACAAGTTCGAAATGAATCTCCTGATGTACGCAAGTCGACCTTGGAATCCTCGTAGCTCTTTTAGGTTGCGTGGAGGACGCATCTCTTGAATGGCTTTGATCTTCTCGGGATCCACGTGTATACCCTTAGAGGTAATGACGAAGCCGAGAAACTTACCACTAGAAACACCCAAGAATGACTTGGTGGGATTCATCTTGAGCTGATGTTGACGCATGAGATTAAAGATTGTTCTCAAATCTTGGATATGATCTTCTTTTAGACGACTTTTGACGGCAATATTGTCAACATAGCATTCGACAGTTTTACGAAGATGTTCTCTGAAAATGGTACTCATGCCCCGTTGGTAAGTTGCACCAGCGTTCTTGAGACCAAATGGCATCACTGTATAGCAATAGACTCCCCGAGGAGTGCGGAAAGATGTGTGTTTTTCATCTTCGGGATTCATCTTGATCTGATTATATCCAGAGAATCCATCCATAAAAGATATTCGCTCGAACCCACAAGTATTGTCAATCATAACGTCCGTGATAGGGAGGGGAAATTCATCTTTCGGACATGCTTCATTAAGATCCCGGAAGTCAATGCAGACTCGAACTTTGCCGGTTTTCTTCAGAACTGGAACAACGTTGGCTACCCAATCAGGATGTTGTTCTTCTCTGATAAAGCCACAAGCGATAAGCTTCTTGACTTCATCATCGATTGCGTCCATCATTTCAGGTTTGAATCGCCGTTGCTGCTGTTTGACTGGTTTAGCATTAGCCAGAATGTTCAGTTTGTGAGTAGCAATCTTAGGATCTAAACCTGGCATATCCTCGTAACTCTAAGCAAAGACATCAATGTATTCTTTAATAAGAAGAATCAACTCTTGCTTATCTGCTTCTGGAAGATTCTTGCTAATAAAGATAGGACGAGGCGACTCGCTTTCTCCTACATCAATTTGAACTAGTTGATCTTCAGTAGGAGGTTCTCTCTGTTCAAATCGGAGTACCCACTGATTATCCATCTGTTGAGCCCAAGGATCTGTTTCAGAACTTTCTTCAATGTCTTCATCATATCCTTTCGGGAGTTCAGCAGAAACCATATTGGAAGATACGATTATACGATGGACTTCACCAATGCTAGTGTCAGAATCCTATGAGCTGGAATCAGAAGAATTAGAACGTTCTTCACTATCAGAGTCAGAGACTGCTGGGGATAACATCGAAGGAGAAGCATATCCGAGACCTCTTTTGGTCCTGCTGTAATACATTTCTGACTTTCCTTGTGGAACAGCGGTACGGAGAGGAGTTTTTCTTCCCTTACCGTAGTTGAGGCCGCTTTTGAAGTCGTAACCCATCTTTCGGACAATGTATTTTGATTGTTGACTGTAACGACGGAATTGAAGATGTCCCGTGTCGTTAACTTTGCTATCATCCGTGTAGCTAAATTTTTGTTCCGGTCTTTTACTAAAAAGTATTGGACGTTCACCTTTCTTGCGAGCAGGAACAATACGATATGAATCTTTTTGGTGTTCACATGAAACTTCTGTTTGAAGAGATTGTACGACTCCCATTGTAAATGACTGAAAGCTATCTAACATATCCAAATAGTATTTAGTATGATAAATAACATCAGTATACTGGAAAGTAGATGCTTTTTTATTGATATGTACATCTGTATTTACAACAGGACCTTTAGCCTTAGCAGGCTTGGTCAGATTGATTACAAGAGGGGGAGAAGAACGTGGAGGAGGCTTGTTACGACGAAGGTCTATAACAAGTGGCTCAGAAGAGGTGAGCTCCCTTTTTTCTTTGTTGTGAGTTAAATCAACAACAAGAGGCTCAGAAGAAGCGAGCTGCTTTTTGTCCTTGTTACGACGTAAGTCGATAACAAGTGGCTCAGAAGAGGTAAGCTCCCTTTGATTTTGATCAGCATCAACTGATTTTTCTTGAACCGGCAAGTGAATAGCCAGTGGTTTAGAAGACTGAGAATGAGAAACACGCCCCTTGACAGGTATGATGAGAGTGTCATTGGGTACTGCTTCTTGGTCTTCTTCAGTATCCATGGCCAATACCACTTTCATAAATTCCTCCTTGTACATACGAGCATCGTTGCAATACGCTTCAACGCCCTTGAAAGGATAAAGGTCTGCAACTTCCTTATGAACTTGTCCTTTATCATCAACGTATTTAAAGCATTGATGAAGAGTTGATGGAACAACATTATGTTCATGGAGGAATGGTCTTCCCAGAAGAGCGTTGTAAGAACAACCATGATTGTCAATGATATAAAAGGTCACCTTTGTGCGAAGATTGCCTATTTGGAGTTTTAGGCAAATCTTACCCAAAGGTTCACTCCTTCCTTGGTTGAATCCCAGGATAGTGGTAATTGTGCTTGAAAGGCTATGTACTAATATCTTCAATGCATCTAGCATTGTCTTTGGCATGATGCTGAGAGCAGACCCTGGATCTATCAGGATACGATCAACTTTCATCGAATCAATATATCATGTATAGTAGAGAGGACGATCATGTCTATTATCTTCCAGTAGCATATCATCCTGAGTGAAAGTGAGGTTTGGAATTAACTCCAGGACACTATGACAGTGATGGCAAGAGACTGGTTCTGATTCCGGCTTTTTGAGAAGAGTTAGGCAAGTTTCAGCCTGCATCAGAGCTTTACTTAAAGTTTCTCGAGTCTCTTTAGAAAGGCGCAAGAGCTCAAAAATTGATAACCTAGCCGGTGTATTGGCCAATTGAGCCAATATATCAAAGTTGTACGGTTTTCAAGTCCTGTAGGAGATGATTTCTTCAGGGGCTTGTCAAAGCGGACTTGTTGCTTGCCTTTGTCAGCCATCATTGGCTTGGGAGGAATAGGTACTACAACTGGTGAAGATGTAGAAGGGATCTCTTCAGCGGAAGCAGGTTGTGCTGGGGCAGGTTCAGAAGAAGAAGCAGGATTCTCTTGACCTTCAGAATGATCTTTCAAATATGCTTTCCCTGTTCTGGTGCCTAATAGAATCTCTTCGTCAACTATGGGATCAAAAGACACCATGTTCCAAATCTTGATTTTGCCTTTAGAACGAGTTTTCTTCTTGGAAGAAGAGGACACCTCGAATTCTGGAGCAAGATCAGGATGGATCCACATAATTTCACCATTGTCAAGAGACAAGGGAACAAGACTATCATTTGGTGGAAGTGGAAGATTCTCGATCTCAAGAGTAGCTTTAGGAATTGGAATGACACCGTGCTGTATCATCTGCGGAGGAAAGGCACCAAACTGGACTGAAACCATGTTTGCAGTAACAGTTTTCTCATCTTGTTGCAGAGTGACAACACCAGCATTGACAAGTTCTTAAATTTTGCCCTTGAGCACATAGCATGCTCGAGTAGGATGTCCAATGAACCTGTGATAGACACAATATTTAGGATGATCTGTCTTACCGACTTCATTAGGTTTCTTTGGGTCTGGGAGTTGAATTTTATTGCTTTTGAGTAAACACTCAAAGACGCTTGCAGTGTCATTCTCGTCAAAAGAATATTCCACTTTCGGACGAGGTTCCCTTGGAGGAGGTGCAGAAGGAGTAGGAGTGGATGTAGGTGGAGCCACATTGACAGCCAAAGATTCTTTATTTTTGTTCAAATTAATGTTCAAATTCTCTTTTGCTTTGCGATTGTTTTGGCGATTGCCACCACCTGACGTCTGATGTTCATCTCGATCAGGGTTAGACATCTATACCCCCAATTGTTTAAATTTATCAGCACTAACTTCAGCAGCTTTAGCGTTGACGATGAATGAAGGCCAATCCTGGAATTGGGTAGATCCCGTCCACATACTGATAATAGGCAAAAGGTTTGCCTTACAAGTATCAATAGTGACAGCAGCTGGAGTTCCAGGAGGCATTTTCAAAGCTTCACGGCGGAACCGTTCGATAAAGCTCTCAGCAGTTTCATTATGTTTCTGTTTGATTTTGTTGAGAGCTGACATAGTCATGTCATTAAATCCTTCATAGAACCGTTCCAGGAAGATTTGTTTGAGACCTGAAAAGGAAGTGATACAACCATCGGGCAAACTTCTATACCAGTCATATGCTACGCCGGCTAAACAACCGACGAACACTCTAGTAAGAAGAGCGTCATTTGGCTGAAGTTGAACGGTCATTACCTCAAAATGATTGATGAATTGACTTGGGGAAGTACTGCCATCGAAAAAAGAGATTGTTGCGATTTTGTACTTCGGTGGGAAAGGGACTTCCTTCCATTCAACTGGATAGGGCTGCTTGATCCCCAATCTTTGCAAGTTGTCTTTCTCTTTGAAAGCTTCGAATTGAGTTCGCAAGAGTTTGACAGCTTCCTTGGCATCTTCTGATGACGAAGAAGGAGTAGGTTGAGTTTGAGTGGTAGGAGGAGGAACAGCATTATAAGCACTACCCCCATCTCCAGACTGACTAGGTGTAGTTTGAACTTGCACTTGTACAGGAGGCATTTGAGGAGATACTACCCCCAGCCCAGTATTGACAGGTACCGAAGATGCTATGATCTCTGGACTAGTAGTAGGTGCAGTTGGTGGTGTAACATGCTGTGCTACAATGATGGAATGCATACTAGCAACCATTTCAGCCATGGTTTTTAGTTTGTCTTCAAGTGCAGCAATTCGTTGTTCCTGATTTACAGAAGTTGAAGCATCTGGATCATCAGTGACAACATAAGCTGTCACTTCTCTTGGTACAGTGGAAGACACCGTTTGTTCGGAGCTTTCGCTATATGCATCATAGTCTAAAGAAGAATAACCTGAAGGGTTTTGAGGAAGATTCCTTTGACCGATTATATCTCGGCTTCGAGAACGGGTATGTTGAAACACTCCTTCGAAAGATTCCTGGAGTAATTCTAAATACCGCTGGCTTGGCTTGCGAAGTCTGTCGTGCTTAGCACACCTTTTACCCCCAGTGTCTCGGGAAGTCATGTTAACAGAAGCATACAAGACTTCGTCTTCCTCTGACATAGGTTCAGATTTAGCAAAAGTCAGACGATCAAAGACAGATCGTTTTGTTGTTTAACAGCAACATTGGATGATGACTTTGTGATTGCAATGATGATCAGATGGTTGAGATAGAGGTGTTGAGACTTTGTCCCATTTTTGTCTAAGATGTTCTCTGAGATCAGGAACAACAACAGGACGATGAAAACTTTGAGGGATCTGTTCTTTGATAACATTCGGAACATGATTCCGATTCTTCAAATGTTTAGTCCCTTAAGTGTACAGGGAAGTGCTCACTTCATTAGCATAAGTATCGGGATTTTTGACCTTGGAGGTTTGTTTCTGATGATGTTTGATCTTCGGCATTGGCTGTTTGCGTTTTACCGAAGAGGGTCTGTTGAGATAAGTTCGAAGATCAGCAAATTCATCCCCAGGGGTTTCTGTCTGAGACACTAACAATTTTCCTTGTTTGGAACAGGAAATTTTGAGAGTTGGGAGGTCCTGGAATTCTGCTATCGGAGTAGGCAAAATACCCCTTTGATCAGTACAAGTTCTCTTGTCATAAAGGAAAGAAGAATCCTTGTTTGAAAGAATTCTGGTACTGATTGGTGCCAAGGCACATTCAGATGGATCTTCTTCAGTAAAGACTGAAGAGGATTGAGAAAAAACCAAAGGGCCTTTTCCTTTGTTTTGAGATGAAGGGTTAGCTAAAGAGCGTTTTTCTCTGTTGTCTTCCAAGTCATAGGACAAGGAAGTTTGAGAAAAGACCAACGGGTCTTTCCCTTTGTTTTGAAGAGAAAGAGGAATAGCCAAAGGACTACCCCAGTGGATTGCGTAGGAGCAATAGTGTGTTTGGGAAGAGGAGCAGAATCTCTTCCTTTGTTATGAGAAGAAGAGAGTTTAGCCAAAAGGCTGTCACTCTTGGATTGCGCAGGAATGCTTTGCGCATGAGTTCTGGCCACAGAAACTGTGGTTTACGCATCAGGAGTTCTTGCCACAGAGTGCTTAGGTTTTACTCTGGTTGCTGGAGTGTTGGATTACGCAGGAAAACTTGCTGCCAACTGCGCCAGGGACATAGGAGTCTTGTATTTTGACAAGGCAGTATATGAAGTGGCCTATACAACAGTTGTAACAGATTGCACAGCAGTGGTTGGGACAGATTGTGCAACAGTGGTTTAGACAGACTGTACAACAGTTGGCACAGCAGATTGTGCACTAGTCTGGCTAGCAGACTGCACAACAGAGTGCACATCAGTCTTTGTGGCAACACTGCCAGATTGTGCAACAGTCTTGGAGACCCATACTGAGCGCACTTTGCTCTTGGCCAAAGTGGTTGCAGTACGGGGAGTGGTCTTGGAGTTGAGCATTGCCTCGTAGGCTGTCTGGTTGACTTTAACAACCAGCGTCTTCTGCGTCTTCCCGATAGACGCTACGTCACATTGAGTTGCTACTTCCTCGTCGGAGGAGAAAGTCGTCCCCAGCAGAGTCGCCATTTTGTTTGCAAAAATAAAAGTATGAACCTTTATTGATACAAACTTTGTAAAAGATTACAATTTGAATTCTGGGAATGGTACAACTTTAGGAATCCAATCTAGATGACGATTGCTTTATCCCTTGGACGATGTGAACTCTGAAGACGAAGCCTCTGAAGTTGAAAACAACTCTGGAATTGAAGGCAGAAAGCCTCGAAAGTTGAAGGCAAAAGCCTCAGAAGAATACAGCAGCACTTGGACAAGAACTCCTGAACTCTCTGATCTCTGATTATTGATTCGTGATCCCCTTGAATGAAGACTTGAAACTCTATTTATAGAGTTCTGAGAAATAACTAACTTGTAGTTATTCTGGACTGCGCATGATGGATTGTGCAGCAATTGGTTTGCGCAGCCATGGACTGCACAGGCAGTTGCTGGATCATGGGTTAACTGTCTGGGACACATGGCATCATTTGATTGAAATGCGCATGATCGTGCATAAGCAGTTGCCACGAAATGAGCAATTGATGGCATGAATGCTACGTGTACTTTATCATTTATACTGGTAGAACACGCACATTGAACTGCGCAGACATTGGTTTGCGCCGACTTCATTTGCGCAGGAAATGAATTGTGCCAACTCGGTTTGCGCCAACACAGATTACGCTGCCAGCTATCCTCGAGCGCCGTGCTGCACGATTAAACGAACAGTCGCCTCGATATCCGTGCTGTCAGTTGTCAGAGATCTGATTTGGTTGTCAGGTAATGATGACTCTTGCCACGTCAGCCTTGCGCAATCGGATGTATGCGCAATCTGGCATGCGCAATCGGAGAGCTGCGCAATCCATTGTCTGTGCAGTTCATTTGGATGATGTATATCTTGATTCTTTGACTTTGTTGATTGATGCAACTTGATTTTTTAGGATCTACAACTCCCTTTCATCGTCGAGCTCGAGTCGACAGCCATGGCGAACAGACGATGATGAACCCGCTCTGTTCCACCGCGAAGTCGCCGTCCTCCTCATGCCAACTCGATCGAAGGATGGCCATGGCGACTGGGATCATTTCGTGGTGAAGACGGAGATCCGCAGCAGTTGTGCTCAATAATAGGTCAGCTTTGGCCTATTTTTCCATTCTTTCCTCGCGGGTAGTATTCGATGACAGTAATCTCTGGCAGAGACTCGAGAGATCAGCAGAGATTCGAATTAACCGATCGATTCAGTTGGACATCCAATTCAGTAAGTTCTTCATCCCCTTCCTTGTAATTTCGTGAAACATTCGAATTCATTTGGAGAGATCTTCTGATTTAATCATTATGGACCAGTTTTTGATTATTCATGGAGCTTTGGTTTTGGAAAGATCGATTGGTGAGTCCTGTTGTAATCTGGATCAATTCTCTCCAAATTTGGAGTTGATGAAATTCAAATCGAACTCATTTTTAACATTTGTTTTCCTCGCACACCAATTGTTTAATTTAATGCTCCTTTCAGCTTACAATTAAAATTTGGATGCAAACTTCATTGTATCGGACACAGAAAGTGTTGATATTTTATATTACACAGGTATTGATCCGACTCTCTCACTTTAGACACATTATCGTGCTTGCATCGAATTGAGTCTTGGTCAGGAATTGGGATTAGGATGCAGTGTTGTGGTCCTGTTCATGTCTGAACAGTGTTGCGTGTGTGTGTGTGATACTGTGGTGCCCATCTCGTGAGAGTCAAGTGGGGGACAACTAGTTGAGAGTAGCAAGGGTGATTGAAGGAGTCGGAATAGGGGCTGGAATTTTCTTTTAGAACTATATTATGGTAGTATGTAGGAATAGATCAGTGATGAATGCTCATGATCTCTCTCTAGATGTAACTTAATGGTTCAGGTTGTATTCATCCTTGCAAATCCTGAAAAATCAGTAAATGTTAGGTTCTAGTTGATTGTAGATTCAATTATCAATTATTATTGGATGTTCTGATTCAGGGACTTTATAGTTGCTAGCTAGTATTCAATGATTTTGTGAAAGGATATATATTTGTATAAACTCTGCTACTTGTTTAAGTTGGGTTAGAGACTCGATACCAAAAGATACTTGAATTCAGGAAGCTTGTTGGAATGAGAAGAATTGGTAGGAGGACACATGACTTTGTTTTGACACCAAGTGGTTACAAGAGTGAGATGTAAACAGGGGATCTCTAACTGATGAAATTGAGGAATGATTAGCTAAGACTCTTGGTTAAGGAATTTAATACAGAGAGGCTCTGTACATCCTATGAACTAAAAGAGCCGTTGCATATATAGGTAAAACTCGACCTCTGTGACTGATAGGTTCAGTATATACAAATTATGTGGAGTTGGAGAAGATTGCAGAATTTTGGATTTGTATTAGCCTTTGGAGGGAAATGTCCTCATTGCTATGTTCAAACAGCAGGGATGGGAGTTAGGACCTAACGACTAGTTTAAGTTTTCAGTTAACTTGACTAGGTTTTGGGCTTAGTAAACAAGAACAATGAGTGGGCCTCCCAATCCAGGATAGTTAGAGGACCACTAAGAGGAAATAAGGGTATATGTTATAATTCAGATTTGCTTGGGCCAAGTCTGTATGAGTCAAGGAAGTATTAGTTTAGATTTAAGGAAATTATTGGATGCTAGAAAATATTAAGAAGAATTTAGGTTGGAAGTTATGCATCAGGTATGGGCCATAATTAACAGGCCAGAGTGAACAGTAGGAATGGACTTAATAGTTCATAGGTAGTTGGTAAGTTGGTTAGACTATAGTCTCAATAAATAGACAGCTAGTAGCAATACCCTTTAGTGCTAGATTAGAACTGTTAAATTAGAACTTAGAATAATATTAAATAGAATTAGAATAAAAGTTTAGTACTTTTCCTTAATAACATTTGTGTCTCTTTTGACATAGATTTTTGGACATCAGACTTGATTGCCTACAACAAATTCAGGCAAGTACACCGATTCGAACCCTTTACTCTGTATTTCTGTCTTGCTTCATGTTCTCATATTGACACATTGTACACACAATTGATCATTGTTCATTGTTCACCATTCATCGTTCATAGTTCATTGTTCTTACTTGTACATTGGGGTGGGAAAATACTACAGATATGTGACCAATCATATTTTAGCTAGGCATTGACTAATAGCTTAGGTCTCACATCGTGTACGTGAGACTCTAAGTCATACCATTGTTTATTGTTTACCCAGCCGGTCACATACTCTGATAGTTATTTCAAATGCATGTTACACTGATAGTATAGTTCATTGTTTCTGGATCTGGTATTATAGTTCATCGTTTTTTCTGTACTACAGTTTTATATTCCTGTCTTGTACCATAGTTCATATTGTGGCTCTTTTTATGCATTTCAGTTTATATTGTTTAGAGCTTCTTGTCGGGGTTGTACTTTGTTCTTTTCCTGATAGGATACGTTGCAGGTTTACTTGATGATGTTGTATCTCCTTCATGGGCAGAGCCCGAAGCCAGAATAGAGTTGTGCCTCATAATAGACCTAGAATTTCAGAGTTATAGACAGGTCTTTTCTTAGATTTGTTTTAGAGGATTTTATCATGTATTATAATGTATTGAGGATTTCAGGATTGTATAATTTTTTATTCATGTTACCAGATTTGTCTCCGGATGATATTGTTTAAATAACTTGTGGATTGTGGTGATTCTGGGAACGTGTATAGTAGCTGTGATGTTTTATATTTCTTGTATCTTGGAGTTTTCCTTAGAATTGTACCGCTTACTTCGTCGTATTCTTCGACGAATGCTGGGCGTGTCCGACTCGTGTCCGATTATTCGGGAGCGGGTCGTGACACTTTCTAATCTGACAATGATTAGAAATGTGTTCATTCATGCCGCAATAATGACAAAAAGTATTAACATTAGGGCTATGTGCAACAGTATGAGAATGTGCGGTGTGATGTCTTGTATGATTGACTATAATAAAAAGCATGGTTATGTTTAACCTTAGGTTTGCGTGCTTCCTTTGTAAAAGATCTGTCGTGTATGATTTTGTGATGTATCACGTGTCTTGTGTTAGACTGAGTCATAGGTTGTACTACCTGCTTTTCTAGTCTAATCTCTAACTTTTTAGAGTTATCACAGATCTCATCATATTTAACAGTAAGAGCATCAATTCTACATAAAGCAATAGCATACTTCTCCTTTTCTGATTCTAATTCCTCCTTAAGTTTAGCATTTTCTTGAGTGCTTTTCTCAATGTAATCAAGTGCTTCATGCAATCTAAACTCAAGTGTGGAAATATCAATAGGATTATCAGAAGTAGAAGTATTTCTAGCATCACTTAATAAGCAAGTAAGCTTTTCATTCTCATACTTATAGTGTATAATTTCCATTCTAGCTTGCTTATACTTATCTAATACTTTCTTGTGTTCTTTTAACAGATCACTAAAAGCATCAGATAGCTCATCATAAGAAAATTCACTCTCTTCAAGAATAGAGTTGTCTTGTACCTCATTGGATAATGCCATTGAGCATATAGTTGTAGCTTGACGAGGTCTCCCTTCTTCTTCGAAATCGCTTGCTTCGCTTTTACACCATATGCTCGTGGTAGAGTACTTATGAGATAACGACCTTCCTTTGTTTGATTGTTTATAGTGACTCTCCTTTCTAGCAGTAATACAATCTTCATTGATGTGGCCTATCTTCTTACAGTTGTCACATACAAGCTCTTCTTCATATATAGGGTTGTGTTGAACCTTAAATCTCGATGCCATCATGCACACATTTGCATCATTATAAAGACTATCCTCCTCTCTGGAGTCGCTAGCACTGCTTTCTACCTGCACTCATAGGTAGCTTCAAGAAGTTTCCAAATTTTATAAGATGTTGTGCAAGTAGTAATGAGATTGAATACATTGAAGTCTACAGCACAATAGAAAGCATGATTTGCTTTTGCATCAAGGCTAGCTAACTTCTTCTCTTCCTCTGTGTAACTATAATAAGGCTTGTTAATAATTGAGAAAGTAAGAATAGAGGTGATAGTAGGCTTTTTGTAGCCATTGCAAATAATTGTCCATAAATCTAGAGACTTCAGGTAGAAGCTCATCTGTGTCTTCCAAGAAGTATAGTTCATTCTATCAAATAGTAGATGTCTATTTGTGGACTGCCCTTCACCTGTGAATATTGATTTCACGGCTGTTATATGCAAATACTCTAGAGTGTTATATATGAATATAACCTTCTCTGATATAACAATTGTGGGAGCAATTGGTATGAGCAGTAATATATATATAACAAGCACCTGCTCTGATACCAATTGCAGGCAATTGGAATCAGAGCTTAACAATTGATAATAAGGATCTACTCTAAGGATGTTAAGCCAGATAATAGAGTCCTAGCTCTGATACCAATTGTAGGACCGTTGAGCACCTCTAGAGGGGGTGAATAGAGTGTGTGCGTGTGTAACAGAAAATAATCACCAATAAAAATATTAAGCAGTTATATATTATGGTAGATAAAAGACGGTAAATAAAATACGGTAAAGTAAGAGTCAAGAATTCAAACTCAGTGAATATTACGATGTATACTGGTTTCCCTCTGAGAGGACTAGTCCAGTCGCGAGTACTCTTGCTCGCTGTTAATCCACTATGGCACAAGCTTTAACTGAGCGCTTGCAACTCTTACAATACCGTGCTCGGTGACAAGTGCACAACTGACTTCACAATACCGTACTTGGTGACGAGCGCACGACCGGCTCCAAAAGGCAATTGGAAAACTAGAACGTTTTCTGAATACAGTCTTCGATACAACTCTTCAACACCAAACTCTAGATTAAACAGAAACTGTATTGGCTTGGCTAAGAGTCGTAAAGGCTTAGATATGAAAGTAAAAAGCTCAGAACACTTTAGATAGAGAAGAGATGAGATGAAATTGGATGATTGAAATGAATGGTAATCTCAACTCTATTTATAGTATTTTTGGGGGACCGAACTCAGGCAGAGTTCGGATGCTAGAATTTCGCATAAGAACGTTGGATGCAGATTTAGTGGGAACTAAAATTCAAATAACCCAGACCGAACTTGGGTCGAGTTCTGACCGAGTTCGGACAGAGTTCTGCCAGAACTATTTTAGCCAAATTTTGTTGGGTTTTGGGCTTTTTAATATGTGGACTTTTGGATAGATATTTGTGGATAGGTAGGCTATATATTGTGGACTGAGAATAGCTAAGCCAGTATCGATCCGATCAATCTCACATTTTTCTTAGACTCAATAAAATAAAAAATACAAAATAAATATGAAAACCAATAGCCCTTTGATAATGCATTTCTTCTGACAATTGAGAAGACTTGAAGACGCCTTTTTCCTTGATGGCAGTCGTCCAAAGATAAACAGTACCTTTCGTGGGGTTCGGGAACCCCCACCGGGGGCGCTGCCCCCTCGACCCATGTCCGCTGACCGGGCAGCGGAACCCCCAATGCAAGGCCCCGGATAGGTCATTAGGCAGTTCAGGGAAATCTTCTTATATTATGCCGTCTTTGGCCCATCAATAATTCTTCGTTGCATATGTCGTGGTTTGATCATGCTTACTACTTGTCTGCAAGTACATGTTAGACGAACAAAACAATATAATACAGTATGATACAAGCATAACAATATGATATAGAATATTTAGGACCATGCTAAGTTTATAGGATAATGCTAAATTTAAATAGCAATAAGATAGTGATTGCATGAATATTAGTGACATCAATAGTTAAACTTAATTGATTAGCCATATTCAAAAATATGATATAATCATTGGGCTAACACTTGTGGTAGTACTTAAGTTAGTTGTACTACTGCAAGCCTACGACTAGAAAATTGCTCATTCATAATTAGGATTGATTTAATTTTGGAGAATGACTAGAATTAGGAGTCCCTTATTTAATTTGACCCTTGGGTAGTTAAGTTTGCTAATTAGGCCATGTGATTTAGCCAATGATTTATTGAATTCTAAACCCTATTAGATATTTGATACGATGGTAGGATCAAAGGTGGATAGACTATTCGCTTGGTAAGTTAGGTCTTCCTATAATTCATGCTCTAACCTTGATAAATTGTTAAAAAAAATTCTTTTTGCCCTCTTTAGATATTATCCTCATATCGTAAGCTTCGAATTAATTACTTATTTCATGTTTTACCATATTTTACAATTTTGTCTCTGTTATCCATATATGAATCTCGTGTTAGTTTATTTTATTTAAACTTTTCCTTCAATCATTTGAATATCCATGAGATAGAGATTAGAATGTTTATAATTCTCTTATCTTCAGTTATTTTCTCCCTAACCAATTATTCTATTTTCAAGAATTGAGACCTACAGTACAAATACTTACACTTTTTCTATCTTGATTATCTTGTAACTTGTTTGAATTTCTAGAAGCTCCTTGAGATTCTTATGGATATAGTTGAAATAATTTTTCGATGACTTACAATGGCAAGGCAGATATGCATTGTCCCCTTTTATTTGAATTATGAATACTGCGGGTTCATTGCAGCCAGCAGTGCACTTGCGTGGCATGACCCCTAAGTTAAAATAATTTCAAGTAAGCGTAGGTTGTCAAATATTACTCAAACTATGTCTTAATTGTCCTATTTAATTTTTGAATTACTATGTCAATACGAGATAGAGTAGATAGAGTATTTCATACCGTATTATTATTTGAGTCATGGAACCAAGAGTTTATTGCAGCAAGATATACACTGGCGAGGCATAGATTCTCGGTAAAATGACTTCGGATATGCATACTATTTTCGAATACCATAGGGGCTATATCTTTTATTGGCATATGACTGTTATTTTTTCATGATCCGCAAATCTTGCACCCTTACTACAAATTGATTTAATACCCTATTTCTTATTATCGTATTCTCCATAATCTGTAGTTCCTTCTTTCCTATCTTTCATGTTCGAAATCATTATTTACTTTCTTCCTAGTAACCATTTAGAACCGATTACTTTATTCGATTCTATTACACTAGATTCATAATCATACTTAGATCATGAATCTTGATCATGTCTAAATAATTTATTTTAGTAACGAATCGTGCTGAAATATTTTTGATTTGATCATTCTGAAATGACTTTGATCGTGACTAGACTATTTTGACTATAATCATTATTGTGCCAAAAATCATATCTTCTTTTGAGCTTCGATTCTATCTGTAATTATTGCTGACTAATTGATCATAAATCGTATCAAATTCTTAATTATATTCTTTGTCGTGCTTATTCATATCGATTGATCATATAATATTTTGATGATATTCTTAGTCATGCCTATTTATATCTTTTGAAATTTTGAGGACAAAATTTTTTTAAGGTGGGTAGATTTGTAAGCCCACTTTCCAAATTTTTAAAATTTTAAGTTTATTTATTTATGATTAATTTTATAATCATTGGGAGTCATGCCAAATCTTGTAGGTTAGCTATGACCATATTAAGGTCATATGACCTCTAGATAGTTTATATATGTATTATTTAGCTATTTATATTTTTTATAATTTTTGGATATTTTAGGTATTTAATATTTAAGGGTTTATTATTTTTATGGACTTTCAGGATTTACTGTAAGGTCATTCGGAGGTATTTATGGACATAATATTTTTATTTTGGCTCTAGATGAATAAAAATATTTTTTCGAATATTCTAGAATTTTTCTGGATTTTTTAGAATTTTTAGATAATTAAAACATATAGAATTTATATTTTATAGGCTTTTGGAATTTACTATGAGGTCACATGATGATATTTTGTGTTAAAATATTTTATTTAGATTCTAGACACTTAGAAATATTTTCTAGAATTTTCTAAGAATTTTCTACATTTTTTTGCAATTTATTTTGATTTATTTGGACTTAAAATAATTTTTAAGTAATTTTCTGAATTAAATAAATAATTATCCAATCATCCACCCGAGGGGCCCACCCGTCGGCGCCAACTACAGCTGCAGTAACCGCCTCTTTCTCTCTCCTATATATATATATTAAAGTATTTTGTAAACCCTAATATTCACTTGGCCGTTTTGAGAGAGTTGCTCTTTGGAGACCCCTAAATTTCCGGAGCGATTGCCGTCAACCTCGACGTGATTTTAGTGTGCCGTTTTTTTGTTGGATTCATATTGAGGTAAAATTCTAGAATTTATAATTTAATTTCGAATATTTTGATCCTGAATTTCTGGAAAATTCTGTGAGTGTTTGTTGTCCAAAACTCGACACGTTGCACGGTTTTCGAGATCTTGAGAGATCTTGAACTCCGATTTGCAATTCGTTTGATGTTTTACGAAGCTAACACGACGATCTTCGACACAAAATTTTCCCAAAATTTGAAAGATTCGTTTGACATTTTAGTTATTCAGTTGAACTCAAAATTGATCGGTAAATCACCGTTTTGGTCACGGTTAGCCATAACGGCGATATCTTTTGACCAAAGCGTGATTTTGTGGCACGTTCGTTTCCAGCACATTTATGGCGCTGAAATCTACCAAGGTGCACTTTTAAAATCTTGAGTTTATGACGTTTGACTAGATAGTCAACGGTACGCCTCGATTTGTGTCTATGGTTTCCAAAATTGGAAACATGACTTTTTGTGGCCAAAACTTCCTAGTTTAGATGATATTTCAGATTATTATAGGTTAAATTAGCTTTTTAAGTGATTTATTCTGGAATTAACTAATATTAGATTAGTTAACCAATTAGCCACTTATCCATGATTTTAGAGTTAGAATATTAGAATTGACTTATGGTTTTTGTGCACGGTTCGTGGTTCGACGTACGATATGGGTTGATAGCCTATAGATCTGCATTCCTCCCATCCTTGACTTGTGACTACGGTTTGTGCATGGATATAGGCAAGTACAGTATTGCATTATGTTTTAGTTCACTATAACATTTTCTCTATCGTTTCCTTGTTTAATGTCCGGTTGAGACATTGCTTGATATTTCATTGAGACACGATTGTGACACGGTAGTTATTGTATCCTTCTTAGTGTATCATTGACCGTTATTGATTGTTAGTGAGTCGAGAGGGGAAATACTTGGTAAGTACGTGAACAAACCCAAATATTGTTATTGTGGACAGCTAAGTCATACACCCCACGTATGAGTTAGTCGTACCCTATTATAGTGGATAGCCATCGTATGATGTGCTGTATTAGCCTAGCCGTTCATGCATTAAAAGGTATTTCACACACATTATTTTTTTATTGTTCCTTTATCTAGTTCTTGTTTTGCTAGTTCATATCATGCTAGTTCATATCTTGCTAGTTTATACCTTGCTAATTCTTTATATACTCTTTGTCATCATTGTTTCTCGTTGTTCTAACTTATTTTGGGCTAACAACATTAATTGCAATATAGTTGTACTTTGCTCCTTTCCTGACTGGATCATTGTTAAAGGTGAGGATGACGTGCCTACTTCTGCGCTATGGACCATACGGGGGGAGATAAGAGTCTCGAAGGCCAAACCATAGAAGACTAGTTAGATGTGTGGTAGTTTTCTATAATTGTAAAAGCTTACATTCTTCTTCAAAAGTAAAACTTCTAAATTTGTAAAGTTGATTTAGTTGTTGCAAATGAGAAGTTAGTACCTATGAGCATTTTGTTTATTGTTGGTTAGACAGCATACTACCACCGATACCGCGACGTAGGCTGGGCTTGGACACACACTCGTATCCCGAAAAGCGGGTACAGGTCGTGACAGAAGAAGACCGGGTTAATAAATTGTTCCTGATCCGGATGATGATGGTTTTACGGTACAAAGATGGTGCATCCATTACGGATCACTTGAGTGAGTTCCAGAGCATGGTTGACCAGCTATCTTCGATGGGAGCAAGTTTGACGACAAGGTTCATAGACTTTGGTTGCTATGTACATTGCTTGACTCATGGAAGGCCGTACGAGTATCTATGATCGCTTCTGCTCCGGAAGGCATGGTCAGTCTGGAGTTTGCCAATAGGGGTCTTAAATAAAGAGATGCAGAGACATTCTCAGGGCACTTCGTCCACATCCCACTTAGAGGCGCTAGTTTCAGAGAGCCGCGGAAGGGGCAAAAGCAAGGATCTAGGTGGTGGCAGAGACAAGAGCAGATGCAAGGCCAAGGGTCGGTACGAGGACTCGGAGTGTTACCATTATGGCAAAAAAGGGCCATATCAAGCAGAACTATTTCGCTTGGAAGAGAGAAAAAAAGGACGACAAGGAGAAGCAAAGTGAGAACACTACAGCGAAGACCTCAGCACATGGAGGCGATATGATCATCGTAGGTGATGAGATTGTCATGAACCTCACTTGCGATGACAATTCTTGGCTGGTGGACTCGGGTGCTTCAGCACACGTATCTCATAATAAGGTACTATTTGCCACTTATACGACAAGCGACTGTGGAGTGTTGAAGATGGACAACGAAGATGTGTCGAAGGTGGTTGTCACTGGAGATGTGAATGTGAGGACGAATACGGGTGCAGTTCTTGTTCTCAAAGATGTCCGTCATGTCCCTAATATCTGAAGTACGTGTAGACAACTCTAGAGGGGGGATGAATAGAGTATGTGTCAATAATACCCAATTAAAAAACAACTCTATTCAAGTCCACCCAACAGAAATAATAATCAGAGTATAAGTGCGGAATATAATTAGAGATCAGAGAAGCATATGTAGACATAGCAATTTTTAACCTGATTTTCCTCGTGGAGTACTAGTCCAGGACTGAGAACTCTAGCTCAAGATTGAAATCCACTTTTGTCAAATAGCGTACAACTACGGGCCTTTACTCAGAAGAACACGCCAACTTCTTACAGATTCGCAGATGGCGAGACTTGGAATTGTCCAAGTGACTTCTGTTGAAACTCTTGCTCACAAACTTCTAGTTGACTCACACTGAGCACCTTGGGGGCTTTGGAAGTTTTATGGCTAGTTAGATGAGAAAAATAAGCTCTTGAATGTATAGGCTATAGAAGATGAGAAGATTAGATGATTGAAAATAAGAGAAATCAAGGCCTATATATACTAGTCCAGAAAGGCAGAGTTCGGCCAGAACTCTGTCCCAAATATGCAAATATTTAGCCGTTGGACAACTAGCAGCCAACAAACCCTAAAAATCAGGTCTTAAAATTAAGGGGACAGAGTTCGGCCCGAACTTTGTCTCCTAGGGGACAGAAAGTTCAAGTGGGCTTTTTGGGCTTTGTAGGTTTTGGAGTTTGTTTGGTGGAGCTTGGGTATTAAGTCTAGGGTTGAGATACTCAGTGCGACTCAACTTACAATAGCCTAGACTCAATAAAAGAAAAAAATACATACTCAGATTACAAGTAACAGCAGCATTGTCGAAGATATCTATCTTGAACTGATATGTGATATTCTGTTTTGGAGCTTGATAGAGCTTGATGTGTCAAGTTGGATTATAACAGATATCGCCTTGTTAATTATCAAGATTAGGTTGACTGCGATCCACTTTGGGTCAACAATCCCTCCTATTTTGATAATTGACAAAAATACGATATTTGTATGTCGCAGCATTCATACCTGGACACATGGAATAAAGATAGTAGCTCCCCCGTAGATGACCATGTCGGATCCCCCGTAAATAGATATGTCCTGAGACAAGTTCTAATCCAAGCAAGCACAACATAATATATATAGAAGCTCAAAGCACATATCAAGTATTCCCGAAGCAAATATCAAGTATTTTCTTCCTTTGTCATTTAGCAAAATGAACTAATAGCTCTCCCATAAAAATAGACAAAGTGAATACATGTAATCGCACAACTAAGAACCATAATCATAAAGAGAGAAAGTACTAGCAGTTTGATAAATCACAATAAACTAAAGTGCATAGTTTTGAAAGAAATACAACGCATGAAGGAAATAGAAATACTACATCTTAAAATTTTAAAAACTACTACATAAAGCATAATAAAACTATAGCCTAACATCAGCAGCATCAGCAGGTACTAAACTACGACCATCATGGAGCACGGGATGGACCAGCAGAGTCTGAAGGGTCGCTGGCAGAGTGTCACGACCCGCACCCGCTTTTCGGATGCAAGCACGTGAGCAAGCCAGCTACGCATCAAGCGGACTCCAGCCCAACTTGAATACGTAAACGCTATCAAGGCTATGGTATATGCCAAATCATGGCAATTCAATCTATATCTCAAATCCATAAGAGTAATATAAACATGAATGAACAACTATGGGTCGTGGTCTGCAGCCCACTAGCATATATGTCCGATAAGACTCCAAAGAATATAACAAGAGTCTTTAAAGTGAATCAATAAACAGGATATCTCATGATAAGGAATGTAAAGCACGAAAGGATAACAATGTAGTATCACTGACGAATACCTGAATTATGCATCACAATCATCAACCATTCCGCTCTGCTAACTAACTCCATGCAAGCGCTAACCTGAAGAGATCATCAGGTCCTCAGAGGACATAGCAAGATACATAATATACATGCCTATCTAGCAGTTTAATCATGCATGATAATATAAACAGGATATAAATAAGAAACTTCACTAACACGGCAAGAGACTACGACCAAACTGCTAACAAGTGACTAACGACATGTGGCTACTGATAGGTGACTATGAACTGGAATACAAGAACAACTACACGTAACTGAACTGCTGGATGAACAAGCGAACACGATATCAATAGAATACCAAACCCTCGCCCCGAGTGGACTCGCAGGTTTAAACTAATCACTAACCCTCGTTCCGAGTGTGGACTCTCTGGTTAGTACTAACCCTCGTTCCGAGTGTGGACTCTCGGGTTAGTTCACGGGAAGGCACCCTCGTCCCGAGTGTGGACTCTCTGGTGCAAGTCAAGTCAACACCCTCGTCCCGAGTGTGGACTCTCTGGTGCAAATAATCGACATCCTCGTCCCGAGTGTGGACTCACAGATGTAAACAGATCAAGGCAAATACCCTCGTCCCGAGTGGACTCTCTGGAGCCAAGGAAACAATAATAAGGATTTAGCAGTTCAATTATACGTACTCGTTCTATGACACGACTCAAGCAAGGTACTGGTGAGACAAGGTACGACTCAGTCAAGACACAGTCAAGTCTAGTATAACTACACTGTCAAGTCAAGCACGACCATAAACTGGTGAACACGGTATGTAGAAACTAGATAAATCAAGTCAACTAGAAAGCTAATAAATTATATAAAATCTATAACAAATAGAGTATCTAATGATAATACAATAATAACATGAAAACTATAAACATGGAATTAAACTGTAGAGGGAGGCAAGGTATCTTGCCGGTGGTCCTTGCACAAACTGTAGTCATAAGTCAAGGATGAGGGGATGCCTATCTAGGAGCTGTCAACCTATAACACATATCGCACCATGAACCGTGCAGAAAACTATAATTTAATTCTAATGTTCTAGTTCTAAATTCATGGAATAGTGGCTAGTTGGGTTACCAATCTAATAATAATTAATTCTGGAATAATTCACTTAAAAACCTAATTTAACCTAATAATAATCTGAATATAGTCTAAACATGAAAGTTTGGCCATCAAAAGTCGTGTTTCCAATTTTGGGAACCATGGCACACAAATCGAGGCGTACCGTTGACTATTTAGTTAAATGCTATGAACTCTAGATTTTGAAAGTGCACCTTGGTAGATTTCAGTGCCACGAGTGTGCTAGAATCAATCGTGCCGCAAAATCACGCTTTGGTCAAAAGATATCGCCGTTATGGCTAATCGTGACCAAAATGGTGATCAACCGATCAATTCTGAGTTCAACAGAATAACTAAAATAATAGATGAATGAATTAATTTTTGGAAAAACTATATTTCGTAGAGATCTGTGTTAGCTTTCCGAAACTTCAAACGGTTCATGATTTCGATTTCTGATTCTCCCGGAATCTCGAAAACACCAAAACGTGTCAAGTTTCGGACAACCGACACTCTACGAATTTTCCAAAAATTTAGGAATAATATATACGAAAATAAATTACATATTCGGAAAGCTTACCTCGATATGAATCCAATAAAAAAATGGCGCACGAAAAGCACGTCGGAGTTGGCGGGAATCGCTTCGGGAAGTCAAGATCTCTACTAGAACTCTCTCTCAAAAAGGCGGCTGAAATTTTATTAGTGTTTCGAATATAATAGTATATATATAGGAGAGAGAGAGAGAGGCGGTTCAGCCTGGGCGCCGACAGGTGGTCCCCCCTGGGTGAATTATTGGGTAATTAATTATTTAATTCAAAAAATTATTTAAAAATTATTTTAAGTCCAAATAAATCAAAATAAATTGCAGAAAAATCCAGAAAAATTCTAGAAAATTCTAGAAAATATTTCTAAGTGTCTAGAATCTAAATAAAATATTTTTAACACAAAATATCATCATGTGACCTCACAGTAAATTTCCAAAGCCTATAAAATATAATTTCTATAGGTTTTAATTATATAAAAAATCTAAAAAATTCTAAAAAAATCCAAAAAATTTCTAAAATATTCTAGAAAATATTTCTAACGTCCTAGAACCTAAATAAAAATAACTTGTCTCAAAATAGTCCCAAATGACCTTATAGTAGTTCATGAAAGTCAATAAAATAAATATATCTTTAATAAATAAATATCTAAAAATGTCTAAAAATCATAGAAAAATATAATATAGCTATAGCATACTTATAAACCCTATCTAGAGATCATGTGACCACAAGATGGTCATAAATCACCTGTGGGCTTAGTCATAACTCCTATGATCATAGAAAAATTAAATATAAACTAATCAAATAAAAAATAAAAAATATATCACAAAATTTTAGGAAGAGGAGTTACACAGAGTGACGAGGGTCAACAAAGGCCGCGTCTGGGTCCAGATACAGCCTGACCCATGTGTCGTCAATACGGTAACCTTCGTGAGAAGGGTCCCGTACGATAGGAAATGACATACTAGGATGGGTAGCCAAGGTGTACTGGAGGTCGTACAGTGAGTTGCTGATAGCACTCATCTAAAGGGTGGTACGGTAGTCCAACTGGGTCCAGCAGTCGTCTTCCAAACGGAAGTGATCGCGCAACATCGCCTGGATGGAATCAAGAGTAGTAGAAGGCTCGGGCTCAAGAGCATCAAGAGCATCAGAGTTAGAGGATGTAGCAGCAGCAATAGTCTGACGTGTCTTGGACAGAAAAGCAGGAGCAGGTAGGAACTGACAGTCATCAAGAGGGATGTTGAAGGCACGAAAAATCTTTGGAAGGTACATGGCATGGACTAAGGATTTTGGTTTTGGTCTTTACGAATCATCCAATCCATCATCGTGCAAGGGAAGTTAAACGGAAGACAAAAGTGAAGATGATATAGAGCCGATATCTTAAAATAAGTGACTTCATTAGTAGATCCCGCTTTAGGCAAGATCGAAGAAAAGATGATCCGATGGAGTTCATAAAAATAGCTGTTGAGATATTTGGCTCAAAGCTTGTGAGGACATGTGTTAGGAGAGCACAACGCATCCTTGAAACCCTCAAGAGTGGTTTCACCAAAAAATTGGAACTGTCGGACATCAACAAGTTTTTCCCAAGTATTTGGTCCGGCAGGTCAAGGTAATCGGCAAGTTTGAAATCGTCAAAAGATATATCAATGTCAGCGACACGAAAATAAATCCTAGTGTCGTCATGAGTTAAATTACAGTAAAACATCTGTATGGCAATGAGATAGACATAAGATGAAGTTGTGACAAGTTCATCGAGGCATAAATCGTGAAAAAGTGCGTCATATGTCGAAGAAATTGTGAAGTTTATCGGATGGCCTGGGAACACACTACGTGAGCGAAAGTCCGTGTACCACTCATTGGATGCATCCAATGAGACAAAAATTTGCTCATTGTAGGTGTTGGGATTTGGTGGAGGTGGTGGATTGAACAAAGGATGACTTGGAGGAGGAGGAGGAGGGTTAGATAAAGATGCCCCCTCACTTCTCAACCTCTTTCGTCTACCAAATAACTTAGGAGCCATTGATAATAAAAAGATAAATTTAAAAGATACAAAAAATAGGAGTTATACCTCACAAAAATAGTTGGAGATGGAAGAGATCCACCAAAAACCCTAAAATCTTTAGTTTGGGGAAAGATAGCCCTAAGATTTTATAGGATTAGGTTTTGAGGAGAAAGGGTTTAGATGGAGGTAGAAGAAAAGAAAAGTGATGTGGGAGAGAGAGAGTTCGGGTATATGAGCAATTGGGTCAGCAGGTCGGGTTAAATCGTGGCCGTCAGATCAAAAATTGGATCGCCAAGAGCAGCTGGGTGTTCTGGAAGCAGGCACACAGAGTTCGGCCTGAACTCTGTGTAGGGCAGAGTTCGGCCCGAGTTCTGTGGCTCTGGCTCCAGAACTCCAAAAGAGAAAAAACTAGTTTTGATGAATTTAAAAAAATCTTGAATGAGAAATAATGAATGGTATAAGCCATATAATAGTGTAGCCATATAATAAATTATTGTTAAAACAATGATCATTACAGTGGAACTGCCTCAGATTAGCTGTAGGGGTCGGATCTCAGCTAGTGGTAGTCCGGAGACTAGTGCACCGTATCGCATAGGCTTTTACGCCTTGTTGTCAGAAGGGCCCTTTCGGCTAGTACCCAAAGCAGTGTCCCCATGAACGATATATGTTATAACCGTTATTTATGCAGGTACACATTATTGTATGATAGATTCATCCAAAATTCATAACTCTCGACAAAGAAAATTGAAGCGCTCTTCGGCTAGTAGTTTTGTTAAGGAATCTGCTAGCTGATGTTCAGTGTTAATGAATTATAAGTTAATAGTGTCGTGCTGTTGATGATCACGCAAGAAATGAAGTCTAATCTCTATATGCTTTTTGCGTGAGTGACATACTGGGTTCTTGGTCAAATTTATTATACTAGTGTTATCACAGAAAATAGGTATGTGCTTGAATAATAAGTTATAGTCTTCAAGAGTTTGCTTCAACCAGAGAATCTATGCACAACAACGACCAGCTGCAATGTACTCAGCTTCTGTTGTGGATAGTGTGACAGAATTCTACTTCTTGCTAAACCATGAGACTAAAGCCTTTCCTAAAAAATAACACGTGTCGCTGGTACTCTTACGGTCAATTTTGCATCCAGCAAAATCAGCATCAGAATATCCGATTAAGTCAAAGGAAGTGGTTTTGGGATACCACAAGCCTTTCGTAATCGTTTCTTTAAGATATCTAAAGATACGCTTAACAGCGATCATATGTGATTCCATAGGATTAGCTTGATATCTAGTACATAAGAAAACGCTAAACATAACATCGGGACGACTAGCAGTTAAAAACAATGGACTCCCAATCATACCTCGATACTTACGTTGATCGACCGGATTGCCGCTTTCATCAGGTTCCAGCTTTGTTGTAGTAGCCATAGGAGTGCTGATAGGTTTGATGTTGTCAAGATCAAACTTTTTCAGCATATCCTTTGTATACTTCGACTGACTGATGAAGACACCTTGCGAGTATTGTTTGATTTGCAGTCCAAGGAAGTAGTTGAGTTCCCCCATCATGCTCATCTCAAACTCGTTCTGCATACACTTGGCAAAATCTTTACATAGACCCTCATTAGTATACCCAAATATGATATCATCTATATAAATTTGTACTAACAAAACAGTGTCATCAAGGGATTTTATGAAAAGTGTAGTGTCAATTTTTCCTTTTTAAAAACCATTATTAAGTAAGAAAGTACTAAGGTGTTCATACCAAGCTCGAGGAGCTTGTTTGAGGCCGTAAAGAGCTTTCTTATGTTTAAAAACATGGCCAAGAAATTTGTGATTTTCAAAACCAGAGGATTTCTTGACAAAAACCTCTTCTTTAATAAAACCATTTAGAAAAATATTTTTCACATCCATTTGAAAAAGTTTAAAGTTTTGGAAATTTATAAAGGCGCAAAGCATCCGAATAGATTCAAGTCGTGCAACAGGTGCATACATCTCATAGTAGTCGATACCCTCCTCTTGGTTGTATCCTTGAGCTACGAGATGAGCCTTGTTGCGAGTGACCGAATCATCCTCATTAATTTTGTTGCAAAAAACCCATTTGGTACCAATGATTGAATGATCAGCAGGTCTAGGAACAAGTTTCCAAACCTGATTTCGTTCGAATTGGTTGAGTTCTTCTTGCATTGCAGATATCCAAAATTCATCTTTAAAAGCTTCTAAAATATTTTTTGGTTCAATTTGAGAAATAAAAGCAGTCCTAGCAATAGAATATCTTAAATAAGATCGACTAGTTACCCCTTTCCATACCTCACATACTACCAAGTTTTCAGGATGTGGAGGTTTGAATTGGAACTTCTTTAGTAAGCTCTCCAGAGAACTGGTTTTGGGTGGTGTATCCACAGGAGTGGAAGTTGATGGTTCATCATCATCGGAAATGATAGCTGTACTATTATCCTGATCAAAATTTATGTTAGTAGATTCTTTAACAATTATGGAGCATTTCTTGAACACTCTATATCCCTTACTCTTGGCAGCATAACCAAGAAGAATACCTTCGTCAGCTTTGGCATCAAACTTGCCTAAGTTGTCTTTGGTATTCAGGCTAAAATAGCAACAGCCAAATACTCGAAAGTAAAAAACATTTGGAGTTCTACCAAACCAAAGCTCACAGGGTATTTTCTTCGAAATAGGTCAAATCAAAACCCTATTCAAAACATGGCACGCTGTGCTGACAGCTTCTGCCCAAAAATATATCGGAAAAGAAAACTAATTCAGCATGACTCTAGCCATATCGCCAAGAGTCCTATTCTTCCGCTCTACAACACCATTTTGTTGAGGAGTTCTAGGACGAGAAAACTCATGATTAAAGCCATTACAATCATAAAACTTTTCAAAATCAAAATTTTTGAATTCGCCACCATGATAACTTCAGATATGAGTAATCGTGTAGCCTTTTTCATTTTGGACCTTTTTAGCAAAAACTTTAAATACTGAAATAGTATCACCTTTATTTGCAAGAAAGAAAACCCAAGTGAATCTTGAAAAGTCATCAACAATACGAAAGCATAGAGTTTCCCGCCAGACTGGCTACTCAACTAGGACCAAATAAATCTATATGGAGTAATTACAAAGTTCGAGTGGTACTTACAGTGTTGATGGATTTAAAATAAGATTTAGTAGCCTTATTCTTTTTACATTCGGCACATACCGTATCCTTTTTTAATATAATTTCAGGCAATCCTTTTACTAGCTTCTTGGTAGATAGTCTTGATGTGGTATCCATGTTAGCATATCTAAGACGTTGATGCCATATAGCCTTTAATCTTTGTGGGCGTAAAGGCATCTACCTGCACTGTTAGTATCTCTAGATAGATAAAAAAAAATATATGTTATCTTTCTTTATCCTTTCTAACGCGATGTCTTCAGATGATCTATCATAGATAAAGCATTTAGTTTTACCGAAGTTAATATCATATCCGTGATCAGCAAGATGACTAGTGCTGAGCAGGTTATGCTTTAACTCGGTCACTAAACAGACATAATAACAGAAGAAGGAGGATAACCAATTGTACCGTTACTTATGATATAGCCTTTTAGATTGTTGTCGAAGGATACATATCCTTCCCTTTTCATTAATAGTGTTGCAAATAGATTAGCATCTCCAGTCATATGTCACGAGCACCCACAATCGATAATCTATTTGCTTCTAGTTTGAGAAGAAATGTCCACCTACACCATGAGTAGATGTGACCTTTGGTACCCAGATTCTTGTGGGTCCTAAAAAGTTAGTCTTTGGTACCCATTCATATAGATTAATATCCACTAGTTTTCTCATTCTACACTGTGGTGATATGTGTCCATGTAAACCACAGTAAGTACATGAAGCATGCATATTGGTGTTGGGTACAGGATGATAGTGATGTCTATATATAGGTGTAGGATGATGATAACTATGTGTAGTAGTAGAATAATGATAATAATTACGTGTAGTAGCAGGATGATTATAACTACGTGTGTGTGTTTTACGTGCTGCATGGGAGTAAGTGTACATAAAAGCATGTTTTTGTATGGTATGTGGATGAGTGTTCTTGTAATGACGTACTCTCTTGTGTTGAGCCGTCTGGTGTTTAGTGTAAGTATTGTGATTATAAGACTGAGTTTGAGGTTGAATAACCTGTTTACCCGATCTAATCTCTAATTTCTTAGAGGTAGCATGCAACTCATCACATTTAGCAATAAGACCATTTATTCTACCAGTAGCAATCTTGTACTTGTTTTTCTCTTCAGCAAGTTTTTTATTTAAAGCAATGATATCATGTGTTTGCTTCTCAATAAGAGATTCGGCATCGTGTAAGCATAACTTAAGCTTAGATACCTTCTCAGTGTTTTCTGTGGATGTAGTGTTTCTAACATTTTCTAATAAGCATGAAAGTCTACGGATCTCGGCTTAATGAGCCATGATTTTATCCTTAGCATGTTTATATTTTTTAATAACCTTTTTGTGGTCTTCAAGTAGATCACTAAAGGCATAACCTAGTTCATCAAAAGAAAATTCGTCAAAAGAATCATTTACCTTATCTGAAGTTACCATTAGGCAGACGTTTGTCGTGTCTTACGGAGAGTCCTCTTCTTTGTCTAAATCACTGGCCTCGCTTTCGTGCCATATGCTAGTATTGGCATACTTTCTTGAGGTTGGCTTCTTGTACGACTTTTTATATCTGCTTCTTTCTTTGGTATAGGACAATCTTTTTTGACGTGTCCCGTCCTCTTGCATCCAAAGCAGGTGGGTTCTTCCTCATCGTCTTTTTGTTCCTTCGATTGAAGCATAGGAACTTCTTAAAATTTTGAACCATGAGTGCTTGATCGTCACCTTCGGAATCATCTTCATATGTTTCTTCTGTGATGGTTCATCGACGATGAGCTCTTAAGGCAATTTCTTTTTCTTTTGGAGCCGTTTCTTCAAAATCTTTGAGGTCGAGCTCATGCGTCATCAGCTTGCCCATCAGAGTTTCTAGTGACATAGTCATAAGATCATTTCCTTCGATAATCGTCGTGACCTTGAGATTTTAGATCTTCGGCAATCCTCTTAGCACTTTGCGTATCTTCTCATGGTTGGAATATACTTTGCCAAGGGAAGATAGAGGGTTGACCATGTCGAGGAATCTGGTGAACATCTGAGTAATTGTCTCATTTGGCTTCATTTTGAATGTCTCGTATTCTTGTGGCATACGATTGATCTTTGATTCTTTAACCTGTGTGGTTCCTTCATGAGTTACCTCTAGAAGCCTCCATACTTCGTGTGAGGTAGAGCATGTAGAGACCATGTTGAATTCAGCCCTATATATTGCACAAAAGAGAGCATTAATAGCCCTAGCATCTAGACTTGCATGTTTTTTTTCCTGGTCAGAATATTTGTCGTAGGGTTTTTCAATAAGAGTCCCCTTGACAGCTATTCTGGCAGGCTTTTTGTAACCATCCATGACGATGGTCCACAGATAAAAGTCTAGAGACTTAAGATAAAAACTCATCCTAGTTTTCCAATAGGTGTAGTTAGTTCCGTCAAATAGGGGTGGCATATTTGTAGACTGTCCCTCACCATAGTTAGAAAAGGTAGGTTGTGTGGTTGCCATGAATCACCTCTTAGGATGTTAATTCGATATAAAAGAACAGAGTTCTGATACCAATTAAAGTACATGTAGGCAACTCTAGAGGGGGTGAATAGAGTATGTGTCAATAATACCCAATTAAAAAATAATTCTATTCAAGTCCACCCAACAGAAATAATAATCAGAGTATAAGTGCGGAATATAAATAGAGATCAGAGAAGTATACGCAGACACAGCAGTTTTTAACCTGGTTTCCCTCGTGGAGGACTAGTCCAAGCCTGACAACTCTAGCTCAGGATTGAAATCTACTATTTGTGAAATAGCGTACAACTACGTGTCTTTACTCAGAAGAGCACGCCAACTTCTTACAGATTCGCAGATGGCAAGACTTGGAATTGTCCAAGTGACTTCTTTTGAAACTCTTGTACATAAACTTCTAGTTGACTCGCACTGAGCACCTTAGGGGCTTGGAAAGTTTTGTGGCTAG
This sequence comes from Iris pallida, assembly GCA_029216955.1. NCBI lineage: Eukaryota > Viridiplantae > Streptophyta > Magnoliopsida > Asparagales > Iridaceae > Iris > Iris pallida. The sequence continues at coordinate 7,298,214 of JANAVB010033814.1, forward strand.
TTAGATGAGAAGAATAAGCTCTTGAATGTATAGGCTATAGAAGAAGAGAAGATGAGAAGATTGGATGATTGAAAAAGAAAGAAATCAACGCCTATATATACTAGTCCAGAGAGGCAGAGTTCGGCCAGAACTCTATCCCAAATATTTAAATATTTAGCTGTTGGACAACTAACAACCATCAAACCCTAAAAATCAGGTCAAAAAATTAAAGGGGCAGAGTTTGGCCCGAACTCTGTGGACAGAAAGTTCAAGTTGGCTTTTTGGGCTTTGCAGGTTTTGGAGTTTGTTTGGTAGAGCTTGGGTATTAAGTCTAGGGTTGAGATACTTAGTGCGACTCAACTTACAATAGCCTAGACTCAATAAAAAAATATAGACTCAGATTACAAGTAACAGCAGCACTGTCGAAGATGTCTGTCTTGAACTGATATATGATGACGTTCTGTTTTGGAGCTTGATGTGTCAAGTTGGATTATAACAGATATCGTCTTATTAATTATCCAGATTATGTTGACTATGATACAGTTTGGGTAAATAATATCCGTTTTAACCTGGTATCGGTTGGAAGTTTGGATGACGAGGGTTTCTTCAATCTCTTCGGGAACGATTAGTGGAAGATTTCCAAAGGTTCGATGGTGATTGCCAGAGGAAGCAAGAACTTCGGACTCTACTATATAGAGGGGAATGCACAAGGAACATAGAAGGTGAACGCACTCAGTGATGCGTCTACCGAGTTGTGGCACAAGCGACTCAGCAATATCAATGAGAAGGGGATGAGCTACTTTGTAAACAGGAATGTGACTCCAGGGTTAAAGTCTACATAATTGGAGAAGTGCACGCACTGTTTAGCGAGAAAGCAAAATAGAGTGTCTTTCCAAACTCACCCAAGTTCGAGGAAGTCGATGTTGCTCGAGTTGATTCAATCGGATGTTTGCGGTCCTATGAAGGTAAAATCTATTGGTGGTGCTTCTTATTTTGTGACGTTTATTGATGATTGTTCCAAGAAGGTTTGGGTCTATGCCTTAAAGACCAAAGATCAGGTTCTGTCCACTTTCAAAGAGTTTTAGGCCTCTATTGAAAGGGAGACGGGCAAGAAGCTGTTATATGTTCGGTCAGACAATGGCGGCGAGTACATTGGTCCCTTTGATGCTTATTACAGAGAATAAGGGTTACGATACCAGAAGACTCTGTCCAAGACACCTCAGCTCAATGGTGTAGCAGAGCGAATGAGTAGGACACTTATGGAGAGGGTACGATGTTTCCTATTAGAGGCAAACTTACCAGACAGTTATTAGGATGAGGCTTTTTACAGTACGGCTTATACTATTAATCTATCTCCTAGTGCTCCTTTATAGGGTGATGTGCCTGACAAAATATAGTACGACAAAGAGCCGTCATACAATCACCTGTGAGTGTTTGGTAATAAGGCCTTCGTGCATGTACTGAAGGACGAGAGATCCAAACTTGAGCCGTAGACAAGGTGGTGTGTCTTTGTCGGCTACGGTCGAGATGAGTTTGGCTATAGACTCTACGATCCCGTGGAAAGAAAGATCTACAGAAGCAGGGATGTGATATTCGTCGAGGATCAGACCATGACCAACACTCAGGATTCTGAGATGCCTTCTGAGGCTGAGGAATTGCCTGAGTTAGATTCATTTTACTTCGAGCAGTTTCCCGAGGACATCGCAGAGGATCCAGTTATGGGAGAGCCAGTACATGGAGTTGCTCCCAACCTTGATCATCAGCCTACTGATGGTGGTCAGGGTAACCCTCGGGAGGATGAGCATGCCAGGAAGCTAGTTCATGAAGGGGAGGAGGCTGTAGATATACAGCCAACACTAGTGGTTCCGTTGAGGAGAAGCGACAGAGAGTATCGACCATCTACGAGATACTCACCAAATGAGTATGTGCTACTGACTGACGGAAAAGAGCCCAAAAGTTTTATAGAGGCTATGGACGACGAACATAAGCAGGAGTGGATGGAGGCTATATAGGAGGAGATGAGTTTCTTATAGGCCAACTCCACTTATGATCTGGTACGATTGCCAAAGGGCAAGAAGGCTTTAAAAATTGATGGGTGTTCAGAGTGAAGCAGACAGATGATGCTACTCACCCTCGATACAAAGTAAGGCTGGTAGTTAAAGGCTACGGTCAGCAAAAAAGTATAGATTATGATGATATCTTTTCGTTAGTCGTCAAACAGTCGTCTATTCGGGTGGTGCTAGCATTGGCAGCCAGTTTTGACTTAGAGGTCGAACAGATGGACGTAAAGACGACATTCTTCTATGGTGATCTTGAGAAGGAGTTATACATGGAGTAGCCAAAGGGATTCTGTGAGAAGGGTAAGTCACAATTGGCCTGCTGGTTGAGGAAGAGCTTGTACAGTCTGTAGCAGGCTTTGAGGCAGTGGTACAGAAAGTTCGAGTCGTTTATAGGGGAGCATGGTTATGCACGGACGACGTCGGGCCATTTTGTATTTGTGAGGTACTTTGCCAAGATTGATTTTATCATTTTACTGCTCTATATTGATGATATGCTACAAATGGATCGAAATGGCAATAGGATAGTGAAGTTAAAGCCCCAATTGGGTGCGGCCTTCTCTATGAAGGATTTGGGCGCAGCGAAGACTATTCTTGGAATGGAGATCAGCCGAAAGAGAGTCCAAGCTGCTACACTTGTCCCAAAAAAGTATGTTCATCGGATACTTTTGTTACTACCACTTTTTAGCCTTGAGGGTATTTTGGTCATTTGAGAATTTATTTGAATTTATTAGAATTTATTTGAATTAATATTATTTAAATAATTGCTAAGTGTCATGTTAGCCCTTAACCTAGTTTTGACCTAATCTATGGGTTAGTCATTAACTTAGAGGCTAAGTTAGAAGATATTAACTTTATGGCTAAGTTAGAAATATCTAGATATTTAGTTGGTTATGATATTTTAGCTTGAGGGTTGAATATACACATGGGCCTTTACTAAGGGACTTAGAATTCTACCTAAGGGAGAGCCCATAACCTAACCTAATAAAGCAACCCTAACCCTAATTTTATATGGCCAGCCAAGAGAGGCACACCCCCATATAATGCCTCTTCATTAATACTTGCCTCTTTTCATTTTTACATCAAGCCTAGTTTAGTGTTCTTTCCAAAATCCTTCACCATTTAGCCAAATTACCTCCAAATTGAGCCTAGTCTCTTGCATTGGAATCCTTTGCTGTTGAAGAAGGTGTTGGAGGCTAGCTAGCAAAGTTTTGGAGCTCACTTGGCCATAGCACTTGGAGGAGGACACCTTCCTTTATTCATTGATATTTGTGCCCAATAGGTAAATGCCCCTAAATCTAATTAAATTTCTATTTTATCTTCATGATAGCATGCATCTAGGCACCATGGACATGTAGGCCAAGTATGGTAGGGTTTCGTGTCCAATTGGTATGCGTGTCGGACACGTGTCGGAGTCCTTTATAAGGCATTTGATGAAATGTGTGAATGAGTTTAATTGCTATTATTTCAAATTCTAATTGAACAAATTTCTAACCCTACATGTAGGGATTATATTTTTGTAACTCTGAGCATGAGGAACTTATGTTCGTGTCCAAAACAAGGCTGGACACACTGTACGAGACTGTACACAGTGTGTCCTACTACCCGAATGTCCCAGAGGATACGACACGCCACGTGGCGGCCTGCCACTTGGTCAGAGGGTCGGGGCAGTGACTGACATGTCACACCCCAAGCCACTCTCGACCTAGTGTCATGTCGGACACGATATAGGATGTGCATCGGGTTTACACTGTGTGAGTATACTGTGTTTTTCCTTGCTGATACGTAACTCGTATTAAGTGTGGACACGACTTGGACACGTGGCAATGTGTCCTATGGCTAGCCCTATACCTAGCCTAAGTGTGGACACGACCACATGGTCTCCTATGGACTGTGTTGTGTCCACGAATGCAAAACCCGACCGCACGAGACCGCACTGTCTACGTTTTTCTGATACATGATTATTTTGATGTTTTGACCCTTTGTGTCCAGTTCTTGGACACATTGGGACTCATATGGACACGTGGGGTTTTACACTTCATTGATCACTCTTTTTCCTCTCACAATTTCGAGTTTGTTTTGTTATTTAGGGTTTTTGAATTGAAGTTATGTATGTGTTTATATGTATACTGTTCTCAGGTTGTTGGGAATTTTTGTGAGTTTAGGTTTTGAATTTATTTTCCTGAGATGTAGATTATGTACATGATTAACCTATGTTTGAATGGTTAAACATGAGTATGAATTTATAACTTGAATACTAGTATAACTGAGTATTACCTGAGCTACTTGTTTTAGAATGAGAACTCAGTTTCCTATTAAACCTGAGATACCATGTTAAGCTGAGATGGCATAATACTAAACCTAAGTTAAAGTGTAGAACCTGAAACTTGAGTTTTAGATTGTATAACCTGCCTAGATCACACGCACACAGCCTCCCTCTTTCATTTTTTCCTCTCTCTATATCTATAAATATATGCATGTATGTAAAGTAAAATATGAAAGAATGAATGAATGTAATGTAATATAGGCAAACATGCATGTTTGCATGTAAGGTATGCATATATGAATGCAAGTAGACAAATATGATATGTATGTATAGATAATGAATGCTAGTATATATATATGGTATGTATTTATGTATGCATACATATATGTGATGTATATATGAAAGCATATATTTAATGTAAGTATACATGTAAATATGTATGTAAGGTGTACATCTATGTTAATGAATGTAATGTATGTATTTATATGGTATTGTATATATAGGATATGGTTTATAAGTTGAGAGTTTAGACTATAGTATGACCCTATACTTGACCATATAGGCCAATGTTGACTGAACCCTAGACTAGTTTGACCATGTTTGACCTAATCCTAGCAAGATTGACCTAGTTTGACTTTAGAGTTGACCATAGTTGACCAAGAGTTGACTTTGGCCCAGATTGACCTAGAATCATGTAGAATGCATTGTACTCTACAGTTTTACTTTATTGGACATGTTGTGACCTGTATTGCTCTAAATAGGACTTATTTACTCTGATCTGGACATCTATTCTTATCAGACATACAGGATATCAGGCGAGTACATTCTCTGATCATTTCATACTTGCTAGGACTTATATTCTTGCTCTAGATTACTTTACTTGATGCTGTCACGTTGGTAACACGGATTGGTACTATATGGATCTTTTCATGAGATGTTATCCCCCTCGGGAGCATCGGGTACATCATGTCATGTATATTTTACTTTCATCATGTACTCCTATGATTTTACTATTCATGTGTACTCTTGTGATTCATGTACTCTCATGTTCACAGAGCCCTTATGTATAACTTCATGTGCACTCATTTATGAGCCCCCATGTGATAGTCATGTACAATAGCATAACTTGAATGGATCCTTGTGTATTAATTAGGCTACGGGCGAGTAGAAGTAGTCATGTGAACAATTCCAAGTAGCGTAATCATGTATAAACTCTGTAGTGTAATCATGTATAAATTCAAGTCGTTCACATGTCTTTCTTGTACTCTACATCACTAGTCACTTGTAGTTCTTTACTTATAGTAGATATTTCCAGTACAGTTATCTCTCTCTTTTCATGTACATTTCTTTCAGCGATTCATGTATCTTACTCTATTGCATGCTTTATATTCCTGTCATGATATGAACTGTTGAGATTTTATGCTCGTTTATGTCCTGACTGGTCCTGTTGAAAATATTACAGTTGACATCGAGGAGTTCTGTCCTACGTATTATGGAGTAGCCTTAGATGACACTTGCGAGCTGGACTCTCAGGAGTATCTAGCTCTGGCTGAGGATACCACCCTTTCTGCTTAGATTAGCTTAGCTAGGCTTGTATTTTCTTTTGGCTTTGTATTGACATTCTGAATTGTATTATATTTGGATGATGTTGATGTTGTGTCGTTAAACACTTAGACTTATTTCCTCTGTTTGTATTTCTTTTATGATTCCATATCTTATCTATCATATCGTACTTTCTACCTTAGTTGTGATTGAGCTGTACTTCTGTATTGTCCTCCGATTGGAGTGTATATACTATACAGGTACCTTATATGTATATTGTTAGATGTATGTGACCTAGGACAGCGTTCTACCGCCGACACTGCGATGTAGGCTGGACGTACCCACTTTTCGTACCCTTATACTGGGTGCGGGTCGTGACAACTTTAGCATTTCGGGATGGACTGGTCAAAGAAAGTGAGTAACCCCTTACAGCTCACTTTAAGTTCACTGAGGAGCAGTGTCCATCTACCGAGGATGAGAAGGAAGATATGAAGCAGGCTCCATATGCTTCAACTGTGGAAAGCCTCATATATGCTATAGTATGTACGAGGCCAGACATCTGTCACGCAGTTGGCACAGTTAGCAGGTATCTTTGAAATCCTACAAGGGTACATTAGAGTGCGGTCAAGTGGATTCTACGGAACCTTCAGGGCACTGCCGATTGGAGACTTTCCTTTGGTGGTGATGAGCCGAAGCTGGTCAGGTATACTGATGCTGATATGGCTGGAGATGTAGACACGATGCCCTCGACTTTGGGCTATGTGATTATGTTTGCTGGTGGAGCGGTATCGTGGCAGTCGTGGTTACAGAAGTGTGTTACCTTGTCGACGACAAAGGCATAGTATATTACGACGATGGAGGCTTGCAAGGAGTTGCTGTGGATGAAGAAGTTGTTGTAGGAAGTGGGGCTAAAGCAAGAGCAGTATACTTTGCTTTGCGATAGCCAGAGTGTCATTCACCTTGTAAAGAACCAGACATTTCATAGTCGGTCCAAGCACATTGAGACTCGGTATCATTGGATACGGGATGTGGTTGAGAAGAAGGATGCGACGCTTGAGAAGATTCATACAGATGACAACAGAGCAGACATGTTCACGAAGGTTCTTCCAAAGAAAAAGTTCGAGTACTGCAGGAGGATCACCGGGATGACGACCCCTGTGGAGGAGAAGATTTGTTGGAGTGGGTGGGGTTCCCAACCTATGTGGAAAATACCCCGGAGTCGGATTGGGTATTCCAATATATAATAGAAATATTCCAAAAGATTTGGATTGGATATTTCTATATATAGTAGGAATATCCCAATGGAGTTGGATTGGGTATTCCTATATATAATAGGAATACATTAATGGTTTAGATTGAGTATTCCTACATATAGTAGAATACCTCAATTAATTGTGGGTTTGAGGCTATATATACTAGGTGCTTCCTCACCATAAACTATCTAAAAAAGAGAGGAGCAATAGTGCTTTACAACTTTTGAGATAAATGATTGAAGACTATTGTGAAGGTGAGATCGCTTTGAATAATTTTTCGACATCTCTTATTCTTCAGAGTCTACAATCAAATTTTCTTCTTTTAAGTGAGTTGTGGTAATACATTTGGATCGGGAGAAGCTTGTAGAGGATGTATTCTCTTTATTTTATTAGTGGAGGTTCTTCAGGGTTGGACTCCAATCGTCCCTTGGTTTTTCCTATTTAGGTTTTCCACGACAAAAATCTTGTGTCTGCGATTTGTGTTTAGCATTTTTGATTTGTGTGCTTTTGCTCGGTTCTCTCGCAGGACTCTCTGGTTTTGGGAGAACAGTTTTCGCACTTCATTCCCAACACGACGATCATGGCTGGGATCCGGCAAGGTGGCTAGGGCTACTGTTAGAGATTTTGGATTTAGGTTTTTGTCGGGGTGTCTGACATAGGAATTTGTGTATTTGTGTCATGTACAGCGTGTCGGACACGAAGATGGGTTGCTACGTATTTGAATTAAAAATTTGGCATAGTAGAAAGTCACCCGAGGTTAAATCCGAGGCCGTCATGGCTGACACGGAGAAGGTAGTCACGAACACAATGCACGTACACTTTTGGACAAAAAAATTGTGTTATGGAAAAAAGTGCAAAGGGAGCATCTCCTTAAATTGGAGTTGGGCTCCTAGTTAGATAAGGATTTGTAATCCTTTAAACCCCAAATAAATAAATCTCACATTTAATTTAAAACCACTTAAAATCAAATTTAATTAAATCTAATCACAATTTAAATCATCCTAAATATTTAAACATTAAAAATTTTAAAATGCCTTTTTATAATTAAACTAATTTTCAAAAAATCAATTTTTTTACAAAATATACATGAATTTATTTTTATGTACATCGCACGCAAATAGTACAAATTATTTACATAAATATTATTTTCAAAATTAGTACCTATACTTATATAATAAATGAAATAGCATTTATATACTGATAAAATAAACTTTGACAAATTCGGTGCGACATATTTTATACTCGAATAAGATATATATATATATATATATATATATATATATATATATATATATATATATATATATATATATATATATATATAGGTAGATAGGTTGGAAGAAGAAGATTAGGGATTTACTGAATTTAAAATTTTTGGGACTTCGTAAATTTCTATTATGAGGTATCGCATTTAAATTTTTTTTTTAAGAATCAAAATTTTGTGAGTTAAATTTTTTAGGATCAATATCGAATTGAATTAAAGAAAGGAAAACGTGTTCAAGGAATTTTTTTTTTTTTAATTTGAGGAGGGACACAAAATTAGATGAAGAATTGAGATTGGTAAGTGGATATTGATGATTCAAATATTGTGATTATATTGAACACGAAAATTAATTTTTGAATCTTTAGTATTGAGTTATTGATCAAAATTTGAGATTGCGGAAGCTATTGCCTATTTATGAGCTTGCACGTTTATAGGTTTAATGATAGTGTTGATCGAGTTTAGACATTGATGGGTTATCGTACATGTGATCATCTTTTAGACTATATCCACTGACTTTATTTTTCTAGATTATCTAAATTGCCTATTTTTGTTGAAATGTCATTTATTCTCCTCATCCAATAATTTGATCGTGTTTTTTCATCGAGAAACTCTTATATCTCCTCAAGCCTACCTACCCTAATTATTTCTTAATTTTGAGGAAAAAAATTTGTAAGTTGGGTAGGGTTTAAACCTCTTAAAATATCACTATATATTTTTATTTTTATATTAGTATTTATACGTCGAGGACGAATACGTATATACGCTCACCTAACCGCCGCCGACATTGTCTCGATCCGCCGCTTCAGATCAGGAGGCCCCGTGAGCAGCTCTTTCGACGAGCACCACTCCGACGCCGACGACCTCCCACAGTGAGGCTCCTCCTCCGCCTCTTCTTCCTCTCCCTCTCACGTCTCTTCTCTTCTGATCTCTCCATTCTCTCCCATCTCTCTCTGCTCTCTTCCTCTCTCTATCTCTCGCTCTCTCTCTCTTTGTTTGGAAACAGTGAAGAAATATCATTGTTAAGTAATTATTTATTTCTATATTAAATTCGTTGAAGACTTTAAAGAGTGTATGTTAATATGTATGTACCTGTATATATATATTAGTATATTATTATGAGTTTTATTATAGTATTTACTATCATTAGTTTTATTAATAATATCATTTTTATTTATTAAAGTACATAATCAAACATTCCTAGAATTATGTTTTTGAAGAAAAAATATAGTTTTGGGACTTGACCCAACATGTATTTTCAAATAGCACTAAGAATTTCTAAATATATTATTATGATATTTTACCTATTTAAATATAGTTTTGACCCTAAAAAAGGACTTATACTTGACAAAATTGTGGATTTTAGCTTTAAATGATCTACTAGATTTTTAAATGTATGCACACTAGCGAAATATACATCCTAAAACATTGTTTTCAAATATCATAAATATTTTCTAAATAAATTTTCTAAAATAAATATATATGTATTTTCTAATTAAGAATTATATTTTCCTATTAAGATAAAATTCTCTCAATTAAGGCTAATTTCTTTGCGACTTTGGATCCCTTCATATCAACCCTAGCTATCGGACAAATCGGGACATGTCAGATCATCGCACCACTACCAGCCAAGAAACCTTACCATTACTGTTTATTTACTTTAGCTCACCATATTGCATGTATTTATTTATTATTTATTTTATGCAATATAAAATTGTTCTTCCAAATTGTACGTAGATACAAATTACTGTTAGTTACGTTTTTCGTTGCTTTAGTTTATTTTTATGCATTTGACCTTGAATTAAGAGACCATCCTCTGTTTGTGCCATATTCATTGGCCTTGACACCTGTGTGACACGAAGTTGCGAGTCGCATATAGATTCGGACTTGCGTACTGACCGTACATCAGTGCGTACAGGCCGTGCGTTAGGATATAACTGCTAATAGATTTGTATAGAAGACTTAGCAGTTATTTAGGATAAAACAGCATCGTAGAGATGACGCGTGTATAGTATCACTGGAGGAAGGAAACAACTATTAGCGTAGGGGCTACTATTTATTTTTACACACACTTTTGGGGCTGATAGTGACTCGGAGGAGCGCTACTTACTACACATGGCCGATAGTGACTCGGATGAGTGCTACTTACTGCCACTTCTTTTATTTTGCGTTGTTGATCATAAAGCTCCTGCATGGAACGTTGTCTTCAAAATGCATTATTTCACATAGAATGGTTAGGTGACATTTATCTGTTTAGGCATATGTACTTTCCTATTTGATTTATTTACATATGCCTAATCATGATATGGAACGATATTTTATCATGAATTTGGATGCCATCTCCTATCCTTGTTTGGTTGTGGGGATGGTGCACTAATTCGAGGATGAAATATTGGACTAAGTTATGATCCAGATTATTTTTTATTAGTTTATATCCAGTTATATGGCATGTATTTATGTATTTTGTTACGTCTCTATGAGGACCTGGTGATCTCTCCAGGTATAGATGATTGACAATATTCCAAAGAGTACAGATTTTGGACTAGTCTCTTTATTCTCTTCCCTTACGGACTATATGGCTTTATCCTAGACGGTGGATTTATTTTATTGTTATTCTTTATCTCATGTA
>JANAVB010033814.1:7314200-7317279 GCA_029216955.1 Iris pallida
AAGCCATCTCCTTTAGAAGTCACGCAGAGACAGCTCAGCCATACGTTAGAATAATGACTGACAACACAACAGTCGAGAAACGTCTCCTCGTATGCCAGTATGCACAGAACTCGAGAGATCACAGCCGTCTTTTGCGTGATTTCCGAAATCTTCCTTAGCAAGACTCACTCTTCACCAGTTGGCGTGACTTTGGGTTATCTTCATTTAATGCGGCTGACAATATAATCAATGTCAGAGATTTTGTGTCAGACGAAGCGTGCCAAATCAAGACAGCTGGCAGTTTGCGTGGATCTGAACCTTCTCCTTCCTCAAAACATTGCGTGACTTTGAGTTATTTTCTCAAAGCCTGCGTGAATTTTGAAGTATTTTCTTCAAAGCTTGCGTGGATTTCGCCTTCAACGAGTCTGCGTCAACGAATCTGCGTGGATTTTTTTGCCTTCAGCAAGTCAGCGTGGATTTCATTTCAATGGAGTACGTGGCAGCCATGCCACCGATCTCTCTCGCGTGCCCAGTAACTTGCACACGCCCATGCACTGATGCCATGTGTCCAATAGTTACGGGCCACGTCCAGAACTACTCACTAACCCTGCGTATATTTAGAGTCTGCGTGACTTTTCAAGTGCACAGTGGTGGAGGTAGTATCTTTTCAGTATTTTTGACTCTATAAATAGAGTTCTTTTTCTCATTCATTGTACAGATACATGATATCTATGTCAAAATTTTGAGAGTTTTCTTCTTCGCATAGTCCAAGGGATAAAGCGATCGTCTTCTAGATCGGATTCCTACAGTTGTAATTTTCCAGAAACACAACAAATAAAGAGAATTTCTTTATGGAAAACAAATTGGCGACCCTGCTGGGGAAACCATCTCCTCTTCTGAGATGGTAAAAATCAATACGACACTTCGTCAATCGGCTCGACGAAGAAGGTAATGACGATCAAATTCGATCAACTCGCCTATGAAGAAATGCAGCGGGCTAAGGGTGGCAAGCCACTCCAGCCTCCAGAATCACTGCCAAGTCGAAGGGACACTCTGTCTATGTCCCTAAGAATCAGTTGGCAGTCAATGGTGAAGTCTCTGCCACAGTGTCTACTCCTACACTGGCAAGAACTCCACTGCAGCACGCACACTCTTGTGCGCCGAAGATGACAGTACTAAAAGTCACCTGACAGTACTGGCTCCTTAGCCGAATCTTCCAGCGTGCAAATTCAACTTCAAAAGTCACGCTGACAGTACTGGCTCCTTAGCCGAATCTGTTCCAGTGTGTAAATTCAACTCTAAAAGTCACGTTGACAGTACTGGCTCCTTAGTCGAATCTGTTCCAGTGTGCAAATTCAACTCTAAAAAGTCACGCTGATAGTAATGGCTCCTTAGCAAATCTATTCCAGTGTGCAATCCCACATTCAAAAGTCACGCTGACAGTACTGGCTCTTAGCCAAATCTGTTCCGCGGTAATTCTAAAATCAAAAGTCACGCTAACAGCTCTGGTTCTTTAACCAAGTCTGTTTCAGCGTGTATTTCATCAGAGAGATAGCTCCTTAGTTATCTCTTCTTCTTCACGAGTTCTACTAGAACTGGGGGTGGTCTTCCACACAAAGTCCCTCGAAAAGGAATAACTCTTTAGTTGTTTCTTCTGCTCCTGTAGTTTTTACTTCAGGAACAGCTTTGACAGATACTTTGTTAGTCAAAGGAAAGGAGATGGTCTTTGACTACTCTTCCTTTGGACATTCTATGTCAAAAACTGAATGAGTCTCAGAAAAACATTCCTTAATGTCTTCTTCTTGATTTCTCTCAAATTGGGCACAGAATCTGTCCATTACAGAGGGTCTGTTACCAACTCCTAATCAAGGGAGTGGTTTAACTCTTCTTCTCTGCAAATATCCAGATCAATGGAAGGAAAACTCCATGTTTCCAAAATTAATGTGTTACCTTCCACTGATTTAAGAATAAAACTCAGCATTCTGGTGTTAAGAAACCATACCAATTGGATATGAAGATAAAAGATCCAGATGCAGAGTATGCAAAAAATTATGTGGCTCACATTAATCACTCTTTTATAATCAAGAGCCATCAAGACCCAAGAACAGGAAGTATACTCCTCAATCTTCACAAACAGATTTACGGGAATATCTTCAACAGAAGAGAAGGAGTAATTCTATATCAAAGGAACATGCTGAATGTGATTCTACTAGAGTCATAATTCAGTGCAGATGGAATCAACAGTTCAAGACCATGGTGATCATGAATGGACTTCCACCAAAGGTCACAATACAGTACAGATGTCAAAATAAACGACAGTTGTCTTCAATAGGATTCAGTATGAACCTATGCCTGATGAAGATGAGCCTTTGTTTGCCTCTGTCATATGACTTCTCGGGACACCGGGGGTTAGAGTGATAGTAGAAGGGATATATAGAAACACCAGAGCAGAGTCCTGGCTTCTAGTCAAAGAAATTTGATCCCTAAAATTGATTCTGAATTTCTTGGAGAATCTAACTTCCCCCCTCTTCCTACTGGAGGTAATTCTCCTATAGTTGACTTTGATACACGAAGCAATGATTCAGAGTATAAACATCTATAGTTCATCAATAATCCCTATACAATCAGACTTACATGGTGATGGGAATATGATGAACCTTCTTCTTCCTGACTCCTCAAGATCAAGGAATTGCTTCTTTGGAATAGCAAATGAAGTCTATGACTGAACAATGAGTCGAGTTATGAACTCATGACGCCAGTTGCAAAATCGACAGATGTATCAGTGCCATACCAGTTGATATGATATAAGTCCAGTACAAGTTCCTCCAGCAGTACAATCCAATACTCCTGGACCAACTCAACCAAATCCTAGTCTCCTGGAGCGGGAGGTAGTGCTTACAATGTTGTTCCTCCTTCCAAATATTCTCTACAAGCCACAATCCACAAATTCGGGAGTTGTCTCTGAAGAATTGAAGAGTCTCAAAACTCAATTCGAGGCATTCAAACAGAAGGATGGTTTACAAGGTTAGGCATCAAGTAGCCTTATCCGATAGAATGGAAGCAAGTATCATATCCTCCTAATACAAGCCTCCTACTATCT
>JANAVB010033814.1:7317292-7357292 GCA_029216955.1 Iris pallida
ATATAAAAAAATATATATATGTTGTTATTTCAATTAGGCAAGGGATTGTTGGGGCAACCCTCGATAGTAACTTCCCCTACCACACACCACACACACACCTTTTTTCCTTCTCTTTCTATATATATATATATTATATATATTATATATATATACTAAAGAAATATAAAGAAGGTATATAGTAATTGTGTGTTAATTTGAATTTTTGATTATTTTATTATTATTTGATTGGGGTGGTAATGTTGATTAGTGCTTTTGGTATTAGCAGATGGTTTAACCTTAGTTAACCTTGATTAGAAGACTAACCATGTGATTACAGACTTAATTAGCTAATTAGAATTTAAGTTAGAGCTTAGTCCTAATGGAAACAATTCAAGTAATTTTTAGGCTATTTTAATACATAGCTTTTTGGCCTTTTTGCTAATGGGCTTCTTGTTTAACTTTAGATGAGTTGTGGCCCATCACCAACCCTACTTAACCCTAGCAGCCGCTATTGCCGGCCACAACAACAGCCCCCCTTTTTATGTGTTATAGCATTGTAGCCGTCAAGTTCTAAACCCTAGAAATCTCCTTCTCTTCCAAAAGCCTATTTTCCTCAACTCCCATCCAAATCAATCCAAACAAAGTGCGTTGTGATCCTTGAGAGGGGGAACTTGCTGGAGACTTTCTAGCAAGGAATCGGAGGCTTTGGACCGAAAGAAATCGGCGTCGGGACGTTTGGAGGCTCGTTTCATTGAGATATTGACTCTCATAGGTAACCCCTATAAATTCTAATTTTTCTTTCATAGATGCATCCATCTAGGTACCCCAACCTTTAGATTTAGTTTGGTTGATTTTCGTATCTGTTTGGTAGGCGTATCGGACGCGTGTCAGTATTGGAACACGTGTTCGATGAAATGTCTCTTAGAATCGAAAGTTCTTATTTTTCGATTCTGTTTCAAACTTGTTGCTGTTTATATTGAAATAACTTTTGTGAAGACGAATCTCGATTTGACACATTTTTGTGTCCAAATTGGACACAGTCACACGTGCACGAGGCACCATGCGTGTCCTGATGCTCGAGTGTCATAACTCGATGGATACGACACGGTTTCGCATGAAACTTGATGGACACGTGGAGGCAACCTCTACCCACGTGCTCCTAAAGTTTTATAAGGTTTCATAGAGCGTGCGCGGAGCAATCGAACCCGTACGGGTTCATCCCACTGTGCACGCATGCGAAAATTGTCGCTGACACAGCCTTTGATCGCAGACACAACGTAATGACGACACGATCCAGGAGCATGGACACGTAGTCCTAGACCTAGGCTAACCCTAGACTCGACCATGTGGCATGACGTGGCTCGTGTCACGAGCTACGGAGGTCGACACGCGCACACGAAGCCATGCGTGTGGGTGGTACAGACCGTGCAATACGCGTCTCGTGCGACGCATGGACACCACGTGGACACGTGTCAGGGTGGTGTACACCTAGACCCCACCTAGCTATGTACACAAGAACATGGCTTCTCGTATTGCGTGTGCATTCTATCGAGCGCGACGTGTCCACAATTTTTACACACGCGTACGTGTAGGCCTCAAAAATGAAGTCACGCTGAGTTGATCAGAACAAGTCACGCAGAGTGATCCGAGACAGCACAAAAGATACGCTAACCATCTCCTTTAGAAGTCACAGAGACAGCTCAGCCATACGTTAGAATCATAATGACTGACAACACAACAGTCGAGAAACGTCTCCTCGTATGCCACGTATGCACAGAACGCGAGAGATCACAGCCGTCTTTTGCGTGATTTCCGAAATCTTCCTTAGCAACTCACTCTTCACCAAGTTGGCGTGACTTTGGGTCTTATCTTCATTTAAGCGGCTGACAATATAATCAATGTCAGAGATTTTGTGTCAGACGAAGCGTGCCAAATCAAGACAGCTGGCAGTTTGCGGGATTCTGAACCTTCTCCTTCCTCAAAACATTGCGTGACTTTGAGTTATTTTTCTCAAAGCCTGCGTGAATTTTGAAGTATTCTTCTTCAAAGCTTGCGTGGATTTCGCCTTCAACGAGTCTGCGTCAACGAATCTGCGTGGATTTTTTTGCCTTCAGCAAGTCAGCGATTTCATTTCAACTGGAGTACGTGGCAGCCATGCCACCGATCTCTCTCTCGCGTGCCCAGTAACTTGCACACGACCATGCACTGATGCCATGTGTCCAATAGTTACGGGCCACGTCCAGTAACTACTCACTACCGCGTATATTTAGAGTCTGCGTGACTTTTCATGCACAGTGGTGGGTAGTTATCTTTTCTTATATTTTTGACTCTATAAATAGTTCTTTTTCATTCATTGTACAGACATGATATCTACTGTCAAAATTTTGAGAGCTTTTCTTCTTCGCATAGTCCAAGGGATAAGCGATCGTCTTCTAGATCGGATTCCTACAGTTTAATTTTCCAGAAACACAACAAATAAAGAGAATTTCTTTATGGAAAACAATTGGCGACCTGCTGGGGAAAACCATCTCCTCTTCTGAGATGGTAAAAACTCAATACGACACTTCGTCAATCGGCTCGACGAAGAAGGTAATGACGATCAAATTCGATCAACTCGCCTATGAAGAAATGCAGCGGGCTAAGGGTGGCAAGCCCACTCCAGCCTCCATCACATGCCAAGTCGAAGGGACACTCTGTCTATGTCCCTAAGAATCAGTTGGCAGTCAATGGTGAAGTCTCTGCCACAGTGCTACTCCTAACACTGGCAAGAACTCCACTGCAAGCACGCACACTCTTGTGCGCTCGAAGATGACAGTAACTAAAAGTCACGCTGACAGTACTGGCTCCTTAGCCGAATCTGTTCCAGCGTGCAAATTCAACTCTAAAAGTCACGCTGACAGTACTGGCTCCTTAGCCGAATCTGTTCCAGTGTGTAAATTCAACTCTAAAGTCACGCTGACAGTACTGGCTCCTTAGTCGAATCTGTTCCAGTGTGCAAATTCAACTCTAAAAGTCACGCTGATAGTAATGGCTCCTTAGCCAAATCTATTCCAGTGTGCAATCCCACATTCAAAAGTCACGCTGACAGTACTGGCTCCTAGCCAAATCTGTTCCAGCGTTAATTCTAAAATCAAAAGTCACGCTAACAGCTCTGGTTCTTTAACCAAGTCTGTTTCAGCGTGTATTTCATCAGAGAAAATAGCTCCTTAGTTATCTCTTCTTCTTCACACGGTTCTACTAGAACTGGGGGTGGTCTTCCACACAAAGTCCCTTCGAAAAGGAATAACTCTTTAGTTGTTTCTTCTGCTCCTGTAGTTTTTACTTCAGGAACAGCTTTGACAGATACTTTTGTTAGTCAAAGGAAAGGAGATGGTCTTTTGACTACTCTTCCTTTGGACATTCTATGTCTCAAACTTGAATGAGTCTAAGAAGAAACATTCCTTAATGTCTTCTTCTTTGATTTCTCTTCAAATTGGGCACAGAATCTGTCCATACAGAGGTCTGTTACCAACTCCTAATCAAGGGAGTGGTTTAACTCTTCCTTCTCTGCAAATATCCAGATCAATGGAAGGAAAACTCCATGTTTCCAAAATTAATGTGTTACCTTCCACTGATTTAAGAATAAAACTCAGCACTTCTGGTGTTAAGAAACCATACCAATTGGATATGAAGATAAAGATCCAGATGCAGAGTATGCAAAAAAATTATGTGGCTCACATTAATCACTCTTTGTATAATCAAGAGCCATCAAGACCCAAGAACAGGAAGTATACTCCTCAATCTTCACAAACAGATTTACGGGAATATCTTCAACAGAAGAGAAGAGTAATTCTATATCAAAGGAACATGCTGAATGTGACTTCTATCTAAGAGTCATAATTCAGTGCAGATGTGAATCAACAGTTCAAGACCATGGTGATCATGATGTGACTTCCAGCCAAGAGTCACAATACAGTACAGATGTCAAAATAAACGACAGTTTGTCTTCAATAGGATTCAGTATGACCTATGCCTGATGAAGATGAGCCTTTGTTGCCTGTCAATATGACTTCTCGGGACACCGGGGGTAGAGTTGATAGTCCAGATGGAGTATATAGAAACACCAGAGCAAGAGTCCTGGCTTCTAGTCAAAGAAATTTGATCCCTAAAATTGATTCTGAATTTCTGGAGAATCTAACTTCCCACCTCTTCCTACTGGAGGTAATTCTCCTATAGTTACTTTGATACACGACGAAGCAATTTCAGAGTATACAACATCTACTAGTTCATCAATAATCCCATACAATCACGACTTACATGGTTGATGGGAATACTGATGAACCTTCTTCTTCCTTGACTCCTCAAGATCAAGGAATTGCTTTCTTTGGAATAGCAATGAAGTCTATGACTACACAATGAAGTTCGATGTATGAACTCATGACAGCTCAGTTGCAAAATCGACAGACTGTATCAGATGCCATACCAGTTGATACTGATATAAGTCCAGTACAAGTTCCTCCAGCAGTACAATCCAATACTCCTGGACCAACTCAAACCAAATCCTAGTCTCCTGGAGCTGGAGGTAGTGCTTACAATGTTGTTCCTCCTTCCAAACTATCTCTACAAGCCACAACTCCACAATCTTCGGGAGTTGTCCTGAAGAATTGAAGAGTCTCAAAACTCAATCGAGGCATTCAAACAGAAGGATGGTTTACAAAGGTTAGGCATCAATAGCCTTATCCGATAGAATGGAAGCAAGTATCATATCCTCCTAAATACAAGCCTCCTACTATCTCATTCTATGATGGAACCACTTCTCCAAGTCAGTTTATCAATCACTTTGAAGTGATGACTGATCAACTACAACCAAGTGATACCCCTTACTCGGTATTTATTGGATGTCTCAAGGGAACGGCTTATGAATGGTATAGAAGTCTCCCAGATGGGAGTATTACCTCATTGCTGGTTTCAAACAGATGTTTCTTGAAAGGTTCTATGGGGCTTAATGACATGACTATCTGCTCTTATAGAATCAATCAGAAAAAAATGACTACAGAGGAATACATTGAACGGTTTCGAAGAGAAGCTCTGAAGATGTCTCTTGGAACTCCTGATGTTGTCACCATTGACACATGTAAATCAAACTTGTTGCCAATCATCAGTATGTGGACAGGGTCCACTCAATTTCAAGATTGGCCTTCCTTCATAGTCAGTGCCAAAGCTGCAGAAATCAGTGCTGAAACCTTCAAAGGTTAGGAGTGCAGATGACTCCTAAAGAAACAGGACAAGGTACTAACAATAAAAATAATGCTCGCAAAGGAAAAGAAACTCTTGAAGTTAATCTTCAGAGCAAAGATGCATCAAATGTTCAAACTCCTGCCTCTACAACTCACAACCAAGAACACCTCGCCCCAAAGAAGAATATTCTTTTGATGACGACGATGTCCTTGGTATCTTTGAATGTCTGCTGAAAGGTAAAAACAATTACCAGAGATCAAGAAACGTGATGAAGCTGGTAAGACAGATCATCCTAAATACTGTCAATATCACAGAATGCTGGGTCACACAATTCGTACATGTTATGTATTGAAAGGAAAGATCAAGAAATGATTAAATCTGGAGCTCTCTCTCTTACTCCAAAAAGAAGACCGTCACCTCCAACGTCGCTCTATGCAATTTGGAAATTTCCCTCCTCAACTCCTGAAAGTGGGATTGTTCCTATTTCCAAGGTAACTCTTGACATAGTGAATCTTTCTCTCCTCCCAGTCTGAAGGATTAGTGCCAATCACTTGGAAACAGGGGAAATCATGTGGATCCATCCTGATCTAGTGGCAGATTTTGAATCGCCTTCTCCTCAAAAGATTTCTCCTCAAAAATCCAAGAAGGCTGGAAAGATCAAGTCATGTCATATGACTTCTCTTGGGTCTACCTCTGTCACAGAGCCAAAAGACAAAGAAGAACTTGTTAGTGCTACTCGAACGGGGAAACCTTACTTAAAGGATTATTCTAAAAATCCTGAAGATCCTACTGATATCCCTTCAGATGCTAAGATGTTCCTAACGTTCCTCCTGAAGAAGAATCATCTACTGAACTTGTTCCTCCAAGCCTACGGCTCTGGAGAAAGGCAAACAACAGGCTCGGTTTGATAAGCCAATCAAGAAGTCTTTCTCTCTTGGACTTCAGAAGCCTTACACTTCGATATTTTGGCTCAGCTGCTAATCTCCAGCTAGAATGTCCCTCTTTGAACTTCTACGTCTTCTAAAGAGACTCGGGAGACGTTAAGTGAAGCACTTCTACAAGCTGACTCTTGTCTTGCACAATTGAAGAAGCCGGATGCGGAACCTTCCACTTGCTTACATACAACAGTGTACTGGAGATTATCCCAAATATGACCTTTACACAAGACGACATGTTTACTGGAGGATAATCGACATGATCGACCTCTCTACTATACTGGTTATATTGATACGATGAAGATAGATCGTATCCTCATTGACCCAGGGTCTGCTATAAGCATAATGCCAAAGGTTTTGTTGGATGAACTAAAAATCCCTCTTCACAAGCTCTCCAAGACGGTTACTACTATCTTGGGATTCAATCAAAGCGAAGTGAGCCTTTGGGAAAGATTCATCTGAAGCTTCAGATAGGCGATTTAGATCTAAAGTCACTTTCTGTGATCGAGATCGCGGGATCCTATAATCTTCTTCTGGGGAGGCCCTTTCTTCATGAAAATAATGTGGTGCCCTCTACTCTTCATCAATGTTTTAAATACATTGATAGCAATGGAAGAGTACAAAAAGAAGTTGCTGATATAAATCCCTTCCATGGGTTGAAGCTTATTTCAACGATTCTCGAATGTACAAAGAAGAGTATACAATCATACAAGCTATGAAGAAAGAAGATGCATAAAGTGAGACTTTAATAATCCCTGTTAAAAGTCGAACTACTCAGCAACAATCTCCTAAACCCTCTGGAGAAGATTCTTTCATCATTCCAGTGAGTGGCGGATCTCTCCGTACCTCAGTCATCTACTCAAAATACACTGATCATTCCTGTCAGTGGGCGTACTACAGTTCCTGTACCTTCACAAGATACTCTGCTAATTCCAGTTGGAGGGCGGACTACTCCCACTCAAACTTCAAGGGAGCTCACCTCTTCTGAGCCATTTGTTATCGATCTTAATCGAAACAAAGCTTCTTCTTCTTCTCCCCCTTTAGTCATTGACTGGCTAAAATCTCTAAGGCTCAGCCTTTTCCCAATTAAATATTACTGCTTTTACATTTAATGAAAAGTCTCCACCTTTGCAGTACGTATGTGTGTAATTATGTTCATAGTTATTTACATCTGTTAGATGACTTGAACACAATAACCATAGGAGTTGTACAACCGTTCATACAGATGTATCTCTAGAACCTGTACAATCTTCATACTTTAGTTCCCAGCAGAAAGCCAGGAGACATTCCAATATTCTTCTACAAAGGGCCTCAAAATCCTTCTGATCTTGAAGTTGATGACAAAAATGATGATACTGGAAGATTACAACTACGTCATTATAGTCAGCAATCTAGAGACATCATCAAAATATGGGCTATGACTTCAGGACTGGCCTCAATAATGAAAAGAAGAAAATACCTGTCCGGATTCCTCCTTTGAAATATGGAAGGACGAAATGCGGATTGGGTTATACTGCTCCTACTCCTTTCATCAATATTATCCATGAAGATCCTGAGTCTGACGAAGATAAGAGATCTGATTCTTCTAGTACTACTTCTTGGGATTCCAATACGAGTATCGATGACTTCTATTGCAACCTTCTGTCTTCCAACATGGTTTCCATTGACCATTCTGAAGAAAGTGATGAAGACGAAGAAGAGTTTGAAATCTCACCTGAATCAGAACAGTGGGCCCAAAGATTAGATAATCAATGGGAGTTTCGTTTTGAGCAAAAAGAACCTCCGACTGAAGATAAACTTGTTCAAATAGATGTTGGTGAAGAGGGATCTCCCAAACCAATATTCATCAGTGAAAGTCTTTCAGAAACTGATAAGAAAGACATGATCAAACTCATTCGTGATTACAACGATGTCTTTGCTTGGAGTTATGAAGATATGCCAGGGCTTGATCCTCAAATTGCAACTCACAAGCTCAATATCTTGCCGAATGCTAAACCGGTCAAACAACAACAGCGACGATTTCGTCCAGACATCATGGATGCAATTGAAGCTGAAGTCAATAAACTCATTACCTCTGGGTTTATTAGAGAGGAACAACATCCCGATTGGGTGGCTAATATTGTTCCTGTTCTTAAAAAGACTGGCAAGATCAGAGTATGCATAGACTTCCGCGATCTCAATGCGGCGTGTCCTAAAGACGAATTCCCTCTACCAATCACTGATGTCATGGTTGATAATACTTGTGGATTTGAACGAATGTCATTCATGGACGGGTATTCTGGGTACAATCAGATTAAAATATTCCCAGAAGACGAGAAGCACACTTCTTTCAGAATGCCGATTGGTACATACTGTTATACGGTTATGCCATTCGGTCTCAAGAATGTTGGAGCGACTTATCAACGAGCTATGAGCACTATATTCCGTGAACATTTGCGGAAAACAGTCGAATGCTATGTTGATGATATTGCAGTCAAAAGTCAACAAAAGGAGGATCATGTCCAAGATTTGAAGACTATATTTGATCTAATGCGTAAGCATCAATTAAAGATGAACCCTACTAAGTCCTTCTTAGGCGTCTCTAGTGGTAAATTTCTCGGCTTCGTCATTACCTCTAAAGGTATACACGTGGATCCCGAGAAGATCAAAGCCATCCAAGAGATGCGTCCTCCACGCACCTTAAAAGAGCTACGAGGATTTTAAGGAAGAATCGCTTATATCAGGAGATTCATCTCTAATTATCAGGACGCTGCAGACCATTCAACAAACTTATGAAGAAAGGTGTCTCTTTTGTCTGGAATGATGAATGTCAGAAAGCATTCGATGATATAAAACAATATCTAATGAGCCCTCAAGTATTGGTACCTCCCGTCTCAGGAATACCGTTCCTCCTCTATACTCGAGCAATGAGTCATTCATTGGGTGCATTACTCGCTCAAAAGAATCAAAATGGCCATGAACAAGCCATTTATTATCTCAGCCGCACTATGACCGGAGCTGAACCTCGATATTCACCGGTTGAAAAAGAATGTCTAGCCTTGATGTTTGCTGTCCAAAAGACACGTCATTATATCATTGGCCAGACTATTCATGTCATCTCCAAGATCAATCCTATACGGATCATGATGAAGAAACCCAGTGTTTTGAATTCTCGATTGGCTAACTGGGGAATCCTACTTGCTCAGTATGACATGCACTATATTTCTCAGAAATCAGTCAAAGGACAAGCTTTAGCTGATTTTTTGGCTGCTCACTCAATTCCAGAAAATTCAAAACTCTATGATGAAATCCCAGATGAAGTCCTAGATTCAAATCAAATTGCTGAAGAAGATCCTACTTGGCGTCTATTCTTTGATGGAGCATCAAGAATTGGTCCTAATGGCGATATTGTCGCTGGAGTTGGAATTGTTCTTGTATCACCAGAAGGTCTTGCCATCCAAAGAGCTTATTCTCTCGATCAGCCGTGTTCAAACAATGTAGCTGAGTACAACGCATTGCTTATTGGTCTTCAACTTGCTAAACATCTGAATATTCAACATTTGGAGGCGTATGGAGACTCTAAACTTATTGTCAATCAGATCAGGGGTACTTATGAAGTTTGCCATCAAGATCTGGTTCCTTATCATAAAGCAGCCATATCTATGGCCTCATTATTTAAGGAATTCTTCATTGAACATGTTAGGCGAGCATGTAACACAGAAGCTGATGCCCTTGCTAATCTTGCAGCGGTGCTGGCTATCCCAATCAGACGGCAACAAATGATTGTTGTTCGTAATCGAGAGTTATTTCATCTTGAAAATAACCTGACTCTAGGACTTCCAGTTGACATTGAAGAATCAACATCTCATGACGTCAACACAACAAGAGGATTTGGATTCAGTCGTAAATCGATATCATCTTCATCCGATTCCAGCATAGAATTCATCTTCAGTAACTCGACCGAGAATCAGAATACGGATAAAGATTGGAGACTTCCTTTCTTAGATCTCGTATTATATGATATTCTTCCGGATGATCCGAGTGAGGCAGCATCTATCAGACGACGATCACTCAGATTCTATTACAATCATACAACAAAGACCTTATATCGTCGAGCTTATGATGGTTTACTCCTTCGGTGCATTACCGGTGATGAAGCCCAATAAGTTATTCGTGAAGCACATGATGGAATTTGTGGAGCACATCAACCTGGGCCAAAACTTCAAGACCGTATTCGACGGATGGGTTATTATTGGCCAACTATGGTATCAGATGCCATTGAATATGCAAGGAAATGCAAAGCTTGCCAAATCCATGCAGATTTTATACATCAACCTTCAGAATTTCTACATCCGACGGCAGTATCATGGCCCTTCGAAGCTTGGGGCATGGACATTGTCGGCCCGATCAATCTACCGTCATCTAAAGGTCATCGGTTCATTCTCGCAATAACTGATTACTTCTCCAAATGGGCCGAAGCCATTCCTTTATCTGAAGTTAAGACGTCTAATGTCATCAGCTTTATTAAGCACCACGTCATCTACAGATTTGGTGTTCCTCGATGCATTGTTCATGATAACGGACCACAGTTCGTCAACCAAAATTTACTCGATTCTGTGACGATCACCGGATCAATAATGTTGCTTCTACCGTATATAATCCAGCAGCTAACGGATTGGCAGAAGCTTTCAACAAGACTATCATCAAACTCCTAAAGAAGTTTGTCTCCACTAACAAACGTAATTGGAGTGACAAGCTCGGGGAATGCTTGTGGGCTTATCGCACTACAGTCCGTAATGCTACTAAGTGTACACCTTTCTCTCTGGTGTACGGATCTGAGGCTGTTCTCCCATTAGAGATTCAAATTCCTTCTTTAAGGATAGCAATCGCTAATGAACTCACTGCTGAAAATAATGATCGTCTTCGACTTCAAGAATTGGAGGCTCTGGATGAAAAGCGGTTATCTGCTCAACAGAATATTGAATTCTATTAAGCTAGAATTTCAAGGGCTTTTAACAAGAAAGTCAGAATTCGAACATTTCAGAAAGGAGAACTTGTGCTTACTGTCAGACGCCTGATGATTATGACACACATGAGTAAGGGCAAGTTTGATGCAAAATGGGAAGGTCCATTCATTGTCAATAAGATCTTTTCTAATGGGGCTTATCAACTCACTACTCTAGATGGTAAAGCCACTATGATGCCCATCAACGGCAAATTCTTGAAGAAGTACTACGTCTAATATTTCTATCAAGATTGTCCTCCCATCATTCTCCAGCTGTTTCATTGTTCTTTCCGAAGAATCATTCTGATATCTATTATCCCCAGTGGAGATAGGTATTCTACTTTGTATCGTTTTTTTAACAAATTTGATATCCAGAAAATCATGTCCATATTACCTCTGAATTTTCTATCTCAATATCATATTTATGAAAATGATATTTAGTCTTTCTGATTTCTGAGTCAAAAGATCAATGAATAAAGGCAAAAAAATATAAAGTGGGAAGGATATATCGTAAACAAAGTTTTCTTAAACGAAGTTTATTTGAGACAAATTCTTCAAGAAAAATAGTACATCATCATGGAAGATCACTGTAATCCCTTTCATATTTGAGACGAGGACCACATATATAATCAGCAAAAGAATTGAGTACATCTTTTCCTGACCGCACCAAGAATTGACAGGCAGCCAGCCTCATTGCTTCTTCTTCTTCGGTTTCTCCTGGTTCGACCAGGAAGTCCAGGATATCTTTCGGCGGCTTGGGAGTAGACGAGCTTTCGCCCATTTCTTTCAGCCTTCTTTATATTCTCTTCAGAAGACATTGTGGATAAAATGCGATCCTTCTATTCAAATATATGCTCTATTTATAGGCATATGGTTACAAAGATCGAAGGGATGTATTCTTTCCCGATATTCAGTTTCATTCATTTTTCACATTCATCCGACGTTTCACATGTTCATTAATACTTGACGGTTCATCCGTTCATTTATTACATTCACTCGACAGTTTATCTGCTCATCATTTCCTAACGGTTCATCCGTTCATAATCTTCTATCAATTTATTAAGTGGGGGATTCGTTATTTACCATGTTTTCATAACCTCTGAATCAATTTCGAATCTACTTACTCATTTGTCATATTTTGAACTCTGCATAGAAATCAATCTATTTTCTTTCGAGTTCCTATATATTTATCACGTCCATAATACCTCTGATAATATCATATACTCTAAAACAGAAAAGATGATTTTATTATCTATCATGTCCACAATTCATCCACAAATACAAATCATTGAGCATAGAAGAATTGTCATTTCCATTCCCATTTCACCACAAAAAGTCTATTACATTTTTTTAGACTTTCTTACAAATCATAATGGAAATCTATTACAAATCTTGGATTTTCATTCTATGTACAACTGAGATCTATTTCTTCTTGGATCTTCTCTGGCAATCTCGTTGTTTGTGGCAATTCCTGGGTGTCCAGCAGGAATCAAACTCTGGTCTTATCTCTCAGACGAGAGGAGAACCACAGAGTAGGGCAACACGAAAACGTGTTGCTGCCAATACAACTGGTGGATTAGGAGTGACCTTTCAGAGGAGACAGGAATGTATCCAACCTTGGGATACAATTCCTAGTTCTCCCGTAAAAGGAACTCTACTACCCGATTTCTCGGTAGTAGAGTTGACTCCACCATCCAACTCTCGTGTATAAAGGCTCTTCCTACCATCTAAGGAAGACCCTTCTATCTCACGAAGAGTTCTGAGTTGTCTGATTTACGCGTCAAAGGCGTATGAGCTCCCTGATGTGGGTGTCAAAAGAATATTGTCCACAGCATCCACATCACCAATGCCAGTTCTGAAGAAGGCTTTCAGCCAAAATTCTTCAAGAAACAGTAAGGAAAAATCAGCCAACAAAAATTGGCCAAGCAAAGACAGATGCATTCTGTTCATTTCAGGAAGATGAATTTGTCTTTAGCAAACAAAAAAAATTCGATGCGTGTATATTGAACTTACCGCTGAGTTTGCTGCTAAGGATTGACAGACCCATGTCTGGTAGCGTGCACAGAGATTTGACATCAGACAACATGGCTTTCCTATTTTCTTCTCACAGAAAATTCATTCTCAGAAGAAAGGAAGAAGAATAGGAAGATGAGTTTGCGTGGAGTTCATCCATCTATTTAAAGGGTCAAGTGCAGGTCTATTCTTGGAAAAGATCCGCATAAATAGCACTCATAAATTGTGGAATGAGTGTCACGTGTGCTTCGGGAGACAGTGCAACATTGGAAACAGTCAAAGTGTGCTAATTAATATTCTTCATTAAAAGGCACGCAGATCAAACACAAAAGTTGTACTTCATTCTTTAAACAGGCACTGATGGCCTTATAAGAAAAAAAAAGTGCAACAAAAGCGTAGAAAGTTACGCTCTATTTTCCAGAGCGGCTAAGTTTGATGCTTAATTCCTCTACGCTCTTAACTCCCAGGCGATGCAACAGAGTCTCGAGCATTTCACGCTTCTCCATAAGGCTCCGCCCATCAGAAGAGGACGAGCCATCCAATCCAAAGTAGCTCAAGAGATTCTTTGCTAACTGCGTGGAGTCGTCCTTGAGCTCGATGACGACAGGTTCGGGTTCTTTGCCCCCAAAAGTGGGGTCACCATGGGAACAAAAGCCCAACTTGCGGGCTTCCTCTTCGGCTGCTTCCTTTGGGGTCATATTTTCGAGAGATGAATGTCAAAACTGAGAATCTCTTCCTGTTTATATAACAGATCTCGTCGACAGTTCATATTCCACCATAAATTGGACGCAATCAGTCTCGGAGAACGAAGAGTCATTATGACATTTAATAAGTTCATTTGGATGTTTTCAAAGAACTTCGAAGTCTTTTCGACTTCCGAAAAATTTTAAAGTCATCTCAGCGTGACTGATTTCATTTCATCATCTCTATTTCAAAGTATTTCGAAAATATTTTATCATTTTTTGAAAACTTTGAAGGGGGTTTTGTAGGCCTCAAAAATGAAGTCACGCTGAGTTGATCAGAACAAGTCACGCAGAGTGATCCGAGAAGCAGCACAAAAGATACGCTAAGTTCTGCCTGGCCATCTCTTTTAGAAGTCACGCAGAGACAGCTCAGCCATACATCAGAATCATAATGACTGACAACACAACAGTCGAAAAACATCTCCTCGTATGCCACGTATGCACAGAACTCGAGAGATCACAGCCGTCTTTTGCGTGATTTCCGAAATCTTCCTTAGCAAGACTCACTCTTCACCAAGTTGGCGTGACTTTGGGTCTTATCTTCATTTAATGCGGCTGACAATATAATCAATGTCAGAGATTTTGTGTCAGACGAAGCGTGCCAAATCAAGACAGCTGGCGGTTTGCGTGGATTCTGAACCTTCTCCTTCCTCAAAACATTGCGTGACTTTTGAGTTATTCTTCTCAAAGCCTGCGTGAATTCTGAAGTATTCTTCTTCAAAGCTTGCGTGGATTTTGCCTTCAACGAGTCTGCGTCAACGAATCTGCGTGGATTTTTTTGCCTTCAGCAAGTCAGCGTGGATTTCATTTCAACTGGAGTACGTGGCAGCCATGCCACCGATCTCTCTCTCTCGCGTGCCCAGTAACTTGCATACGACCCATGTACTGATGCCATGTGTCCAACAGTTACGGGCCACGTCCAGTAACTACTCACTAACCCTGCGTGTATTTAGAGTCTGCGTGACTTTTCAAGTGCACCAGTGGTGAGGTAGTTATCTTTTCAGTTATTATTTTTGACTCTATAAATAGAGTTCTTTTTCTTATTCATTGTACAGATACATTGATATCTACTGTCAAAATTTTGAGAGCTTTTCTTCTTCGCATAGTCCAAGGGATAAAGCGATCGTCTTCTAGATCGGATTCCTACAGTTGTAATTTTTCCAGAAACACAACAAATAAAGAGAATTTCTTTATGGAAAACAACGTGCCCGTACGATACGCACTGTTTGGACACGATACGAACACGGGTTCGACTCTGTGAGGACACGAACATGACACACACGTGTACACCTTCATGTTTGTCAAGTTTCATGATATTTGGTTGTGTATTTTGGATTTTAGGTATTGAGTTGGGTTGTGTAGTTTATGAGTTCGACTTTGAGTTGGTTTTGGGATATTTGAGATCAATTTTGTGTTTCAACTCAATTTCTGAGTTTGATGTTTAGGTTTAGTTTAGATTTCTGAGTTTGATTTGTAGTTAGACCAATGTTTACATTCAATTGTTTATAATCTATATGTTATATATATAGTTTCCCTTTGTGTGTGTGTGTGTGTGTGTGTGTGTGTATATATATATATATATATTTAAAAATATATATATATATAAAAAATAAAATAAAATAAAATAAATATATATATGTGTGTGTGTGTGTGTTATTATTTTAGTTGGGCATGGGATTGTTGGGGCAACCCTCGACAGCAACTTTCCCCTACCACGGCACACACACACCCCTTTTTCCTTCTCTTTCTATATATATATATATATATATATATATATATATTATATATATATATATATATATATATATATATATATATATATCCTTCTTTATATTTCTTTAGTAGATACTTGTATATATATATATATATATATATATATATATATATATATATATATATATATATATATATATATATATATATATATATATATATTTTTGATATATATATATATATATATATATATATATATATATATATATATATATATATATATATATATATATATATATATATATATATATAATATAATGTTATGTTTATGTTTGTTCTTAGGTTACTGCCATTTTCCAGCCCCTCTCATAACAGCCCTCACCAGCACACACACACACACACATGCCTCTTCTTTCCCTTTGTGTTATTGTTATATATATATATATATATATATATATATATATATATATATATATATATATATATATATATATATATATATATATATTTTTTATATATATATATATATATATATATATATATATATATATATATATATAAAATATATATATATTTATATATCTATATAAAATATATATATATATATATATATATATATATATATATATATATATATATATATATATACATTTTTTGAATTTATATATATATATATCCTAATGTATATATTTTTGAATTTATAGGTATGCGTATAAATTTGTAGTGTTATAGGTATAGCCTATGGATTAGTGAGTCAGTTTAGGAATGACCCAATAGGCCTAACTTGGCAAAGTTGACTAGCAAGTTGACCAAGTTGACAAAAGTCAACTTTAGGTTAAACTTGATCTAAACTTAGACTCAAATGGACTTAAAATGACTAGATAACTTGAGTTTGACCTAAGTTTGGAATAATAGACTAGTTGACTTAGGGTTGACCTAGTTTGACCAGAATGGTTGACCAGGGTTGACCAGAGTTGACCAAGGATTGACTTTGACCCAGAATGACCTAGAATCATCTAGAATGCATTGTAATTTTATCTAAATTCAAATTAGACACTTTGTAACCTGTGGTTGCTCTAAATAGGACTCAGATACTCCGGTTCGGACTCATATTCTCATCAGACATTCGGGTTATCAGGCGAGTACATTCTCTGACCGTTTCATACTTGCTAGGAATTATATTCTTGTTATAGACTAATTTACTTGATGCTGAAACGATGTTGTCACGAATTAGTATAATATGGATCTTTACATGAGATGTTATCCCCTTCGGGTGTATCGAATACATCATGTTATGTACTTTTCATGAACATCATGTATTTCATGGACTCTTATTATTCATGTGCACTCATGTGCTCTCATGTACTCTCATGATCTCATGAGCTTCATGTATAAACTTTCATGTACAATAACATAACATGTCTAGATCCTTGTGTATTGATTGGGGTACGGGGGAGTAGAAATAGTCATGTGAATAATTCTAAAGTAGTGTAATCATGTATAAACTCTGTAGTGTAATCATGCACAAATCAAGCCGTTCACATGTCTATCTTGTACTTTAAATTCCTTGTCATTTACAGTTCTTTATTACCGTATCTAAATATTTTCTGTTATCAAACTCTCTCTTTTTTATGTTATTCTTACAGTTTTCATGTACTTTATTCTATAGCATGCTTTACATTTCCTATCATGATATGAACTGTGTGAGAGATATGTATTCGTTCCTGTCCTGACTGTACCCGTTGAAAATATTACAGAGGACGGGGAGGAGTTCTGCCCTACTTACTATGGAGCAGGCTTAGATGACACCGGTGACTTGGACCCTCAGGAGGATCCAGCAGTTGCTGAGGACTTGCCCATTGGCTAGTTTAGACTTCTAGACTAGTTATCTCTATTTAGATGTTTTGTCTTGAGATGTACTTCAGTTATTGGATTTTGATGTTGTTTAAACATCCAAACTTATTTCATTCAGTTGTAGTTCTCTGTTGAAATTTATTATCCATCTTTTATTCCTTCGTTTCCATCTTAGATTCTGTGATTGAGTTGTACCTTCTATGTTGTCCTCCTTTTGGAGAGTATATCATTATACAGGTACAGTTATATATTTTTAGATGTTGTGACCTAGGACAACGTTCTACCACCGACACTGCGGCATAGGCTGGACGTACCCACTTCTCGTGCCCTTACACTGGGTGCGGGTCGTGACAGGCATGAAGCCAAGATTACAAGTTACTCAAGCTCACTATCTCTCAGAATACAATCACTCATCTCTCTTATCTCTTAATACAAAGGTTCAAGGCTTGCTACTTGTGGATACTTTATAAGGCGATGTCCATACATTATGTTCCGTATAGGTGACGTCTTCAATGCGGCTGCATGCCTCGAAATGCCAAGGAACTCCATGCCTCAGCGCGTCCAAGCGAGCTCCGCCTTGAACGAGTAGGTACCTATAACCTGCGCATGAAAATTATGGTATCAGTACATAACCATACTGGTGAGTGAGCCCCTCTCCCACTCAAACAAAAACCAACACGTTTTTATTCAGTGAGTGCGAAATATGCATTTAGTTGTCTTTCTAGTCCTGCCTTAGGATCAATTCAATGGCATGGACTACTAGCCGAATTTGTGTCTTTAGACCATCACCGTGCCTGGCACCAATAACTTACTTATCTTTGAGCCTCTAGAACATTCCCGTGCCAACAACAGTAATGTATCGACTTGTGTTGTACCTTCAACCCATACTTGCCTTATGGAACATACTGGTTTATACTTGCAATATAACCCAAAATGTGGGACTCAGTAACGTAGCCCAAAAATATAGGAACTCAGTGCTAAACACTATACCAATACACCATACTTCATGTCGAAGCACGTGTCCTTACTATAGACAAATCTTAAGTTCCAAATTTGTGTTGCATAACGTGCAACCATTTCTTAAATCACTCGTGCCATGCTTATAATTCTTGTGACTCAACCGACACCGTGCATGCGGATTGCCGCTCAGCACACCGACTCATCTATATGAAAGGTTACTGGCAATTCAACCCATCTTGGACGTTTATAGTTTTATGCAAATGAGACCCTTACAGTGTAGGTAGCTAGCCTCGCTGAAGTCCTCGAATCACCTGAACGTGTTCTTGCTCGGCTATCTTACTTTCCTCCTAGGCCAAAGCGGTCCTATGGCCCCAAGCTGCCGAATCGAGGATACGAAATCTTGTGCACAAGTTGTCCATGACCATGCACCTACGAGAACTTCTAAACTCAACGTAAATGCATGGCCTAACCAATAGTACAACTTAAACCTTCCCTTCACTTACTTACTCTTTATACTTATTTGTAGAGCCCGAACGAGGGACTGCCTCGGCGACCGACCTACAGTCCCGAGAACATTCTGTGTTTCTATACCTTTTTGACTCAAACTCGGGAATGACTAATTGATAACCTTCGAACATAACTTGAACCAACCATGTTCCATTTCAGTGCCACGACCGCGGGAACGTGCATTGAGACTGTGGGACAATTTTGCTACCAAGTAGTGGGATAGTGGGATACTGTATACTTTACCAAGCAACTATACCGTGCAACGCCTATGACTATACTAAGTCAATAGCCTTGTGGCAACATAAATAAACTTCCCCTTCTTCTAAGCCGCATGACGAAGGGCCGAGTGTTAACTTGAAAACACATCATGCAACATTTCTAAGCCAGTCGTGGGGCCTTTTCATATTCTAACTCAATTCGACTCAAGATGGGATTTCCTTAGCTATATGGATTCCTCTCTTTTTATTATCAAGCTTATTTTGTGCATTTTAAACTTCCATTTTATTAGTGTGAAGGACAAGCAGAGGTAATTTCACCGAAGCCACCCACCTGAGCGAGGAGTTGCCCTGGCCGAGTGAAACATCGAGCAAGCCATTGTATGGCTAAGTCAAAATGCTATTGTATTTTGATTCCTCCGGTTGACTGAGCGGGACGGAGCACTACAGTCATCATACCACATATATGCTGCTTTACATCCTACTTCTTCTTCTAACTCATGTAGAATTTGTTACAGATATAATACCTTTAGTATTTTGCTTCTGCACTCGATCGTGAGACAACATTCTTCTTTTTGCTCTTCCATGACACCAAATTCCTGCCAATAAATACCAACTCATGTAGAAAATGCTACAGATATAATATCTCTGTTGTGCCATGGACAATAGTTCAGTATTCCGCTTCTGAACTTGATAATGAGGTCACACTCTGCTTCTTGCTCTTCTATGACACCAAATTTTCACCAATAAATATCGAATAGCCAGATGTAGGCCTTCTTTCCGTAAGACTAGCACCCCAACTGGTATATGTAAAGAACTCAAGATTAGTATGTTCTCGATTCCCCATCCGAATTTCTTTTCCTAAATTTTGGTTAGATAGCGCAGAATTCTGAGAATTGTCTGCCAATGTGGAACTCGTAGATAAGCCATAAATATACTCGCAATACTTACAGCAAAGGAAATGTATGGACGAGTCATGACTGCCAAGTAGTTGAGTTTTTCAACTGCCCGACGATACTGATTAGGATTGGTCATCAGTATTCCTTCGTCGGAAAGTAACTTCACCCCTGGGTCCATGGGTGAGGTTGCTCCCTTAGCTTGTATCATTCCAGCATTAGTTAGGATGTCCAGCACATATTTTCTCTCAGACATTATAATGTGCTTCTTACCCCTTATAACTTCAATCCCCAAGAAGTAATTCAATGCTCACATATCTTTAGTTCCATAAACTATATCAGCCCTGCAATTCCCTGACTGTCATCCCCCGTGATCATGATATCGTTAATATAGACACCAACTAGTATCCTTCGTATGTCGGTAAAAGACCAAATGATCTTTCTTTGATTGGCATAGTCCAAACTATGTAACAACATGAGTAAACTGATACCATGGAAGATATAATAATTGGATGACATATTAATAGAGAGGGATTACATATATATAGGAGAGGACTAAATATTCAACACAATTTAAGATATATATATATATATATAATTGACAAGGAGTCTAATATAATTGACAAGGACAGTTAATACTTACATGAAAACTTAAATTTGGCAGAGGTTAATATGAGTAAATCTTATTTTATTTTTAACATACACTTCTCAAGTTTTAAAACAGGATATGGATGTGCTCATAAACCAAAATTATTCATAGAATATAACCAATCATTCATTGTGGATATCATCATATATACAATTATACGAAGATAAGCTGTATTTTGTTACCATTGTTCAAACAAATTAAAAAAAATATGAAGCCAAAAAAAATCTCTAGCACAATAGACTATTAGCATAATAGACCATGAGAGACATTTTTATCTCTGTCATTTGTCATTCTCGTCTTTTTTATATTCGGAAGCATTTAGAGTTAGCAATTGGCTCTAATATTTATATACATGCGTACTTCATTGTACAATAGTACGCATTAACCATGGCATAATGGCATGTATACTCCCTTCCATTTAAAATTCAAGAGTAACAGAAAGAGATTAGTATATCAAATAGATTAACCTCTTTTTTCAAGAATTTAAATATTAAATATTTCAAAAATAGAAGAGAAATAGAATATATATATATATATATATATATATATATATATATATATATATATATATATATATATATATATATAAAAATATATATATATATATTTTTTTGAGGTGTCCTTTCTCCAAGCCGAGCCATGGCCCAAAGCCACCCAGCCGTCCGGGGGAGGATTCGAACCCAAGACCTATGCTCGGGCAGCCTCTCGCCTTGGTTTCCTATATTCTTCCCCAAATATAACCTAGTTCAGAATTTTAGCATCATATAATCCAATTTTAGAGACCTAGGTTTCTAATTGGAAAAGATTTAGGAATTGAAGAAAGTATTATACCTAAATTTGGGAGGAGATCACAAGGGGTGATGGAGGTGGTGTTGGAAGTCAGGAGGTTCGACAGTGAGGGGAGCCCGCCGGCGGTGAGGGGCGGTCGGCCGGCCAACGGCGGCAGCTGCCGCAGGTGGCGCCGAGATGCGGACGCGGGTGAGGATGGCGGTGTGAGGAGAGGGAGAGATTGAGTGTGAGGAGGGAGAGACCGAAAGATAGGGAGAGGGGAAGGAGAGCTGTGAGAGAGAGGGGAAAAAAGGAGAGTGCCAGCCCTCTCTCTCCCTTTCTCTATATAAATTTTTTTTAAAAGAGACATATGTCTGGAGTATAAAAATTACTCATATACCCCTATCTCTACATGCATGGAGACACTTAGAGGGTTATGTGTCATGGAAAATTTTATAATTACAAAATTTCTCAAGGTTTCATTTGCCAATATTTTTGTTAAATTGAAACAATTAATATACATATACCACCTACGAACTTCCGCAATATAATAACAAGAAAAGATTATCAATATTAAGCTTTTTCGTAAGGCCTTGCGAATTGAGTATGAGAGATTTAGCTCACTGTCCTGCTATAATATTTCTGACCTAATTCGATTAAAAAGATCGATTAGGGTTATGATATTTCCTACCTAATTCGATTAAAAGGATCGATTAGGGTAATTGATGCTCATCTTTTCTCACGATGTGAGAGGGCCAAAATATAAGCACCGTGCCACCCTGCCACAGCTTGATCCCTAGCCACGAGATTATTGCCGAAAAATTAGTTGTTGTGGTTATTTAAAAGTTGTTCTCCAAATTGCATCTGTATCATATAGGCAAATTGGTTGTGTTTGTGGTAGTGAATTTAGATTGTTGTGATTGTAGTTGTTATTTATGAATTATTAAGATTTAGTCTTAGGAAGAACACTTAGGAATTCACTACAATAGAATCTAGTAAGAGTCATATTTTAAGTTAACACTATAATTCCTCTAAATCTATTTATCAGTTCCTTTACTTTGGACTTTCGAGAGTCTGATCATCTCAGAGATTCTTAATTTATTTTTTTATTTCCTCGTCCTTGACTAAGGGCTTAGATGTCGTTTGACGACCTAGTATTGTTCACTAGATTGAAGAATCATTCCAAGGAAGCTGTTGTTGTATTTTGAAGAGAAGCGAGATGTTACGTACTCTTCTTGTCATATCCTGGGAGCGGGGCGTGACATCATCCCCAAGTTACGGGCGAAAATCATGAATATGGGTACTAGAGTATTCGTAAGTCACGTAGCTTGGGGATGATATAAAATAATAATATATTCTGGACATGTGAAAATATAATTTCATCATATTGTAATATAAAATATTCCTTTAGAGATTATATGCTATCCAAATTTGAAGGAATAGATGAATTGGAATAAACTATTATGAGACATGTGGTTAAACTATATCAACGTGTAAAATTTAACTAACTCATATATGATCAAATTATATCAAAAAAAAATTAATACTAATACAGTTATGGAAACTTTAACTCATATCTACATTTAATAGGCTGATTTACCGGCCACCTAAGCAAATCAACAAAAAGGACTATTAATCAAAATAACCAAAATGGTCAAGTAAATCTAATTAGTCGTTAACCCGCCATAAACTGAGTGTGTAATTGAGAACTAATTAATATAATAGTGCTCATAGACTAACATGAGGTGGTTGATAAGGTCTTGGAAACATGAAGAATCTATTCAAAATATCATAATTAGCTTCATTATGTTGCGAACGCGGTGTGATCCGAACCAGAGTTCGCCCACGAGGTACGATATTAAATTGGACCCATATGCCTTAAAAGAGAATTTTTATGTAAGGCCTCAACCAATTCCAATTATCTACACCTCATGATCCCATCGCCTATCCGATGTAGCACTAAATTACCAACTCCATTGTCATCCCCCTTTTTGAGCGCTCAACCGGAAACAAGATACAATCCAACAATCTCCATCTTAGCTCGTTCCGCTAGCCGAATAACCT
This sequence comes from Iris pallida, assembly GCA_029216955.1. Lineage (NCBI taxonomy): Eukaryota > Viridiplantae > Streptophyta > Magnoliopsida > Asparagales > Iridaceae > Iris > Iris pallida. The sequence continues at coordinate 7,340,790 of JANAVB010033814.1, forward strand.
TAGCACCTTGCTACATTTGTCTATTCCCGCTAGCCGAACAACCGTAGTACCACTGCTACCTTTTGTTCGTTCCCGCCAGCCGGACAACCTTAGCACTTCTTGCTACCTTTTTATTCGTTCTCGTCAGCCGAGCACCCAAGAGATCCAACATATTTTCATCTCGATTCGTTCGACCACAGAACCAAACCGACACGTTCATCCATACTACCATTGTGTGCCAACCACAACGTCTTGCTCCACCTTGGGCGTATCCCCCCATTTAAGCTAATTCGTGTAGTTGCATACGCTTCTAACTCCACATTGAAAAAGAGCCTGTATATCCGTGTATACACATGAACATTCAGCACCATCTGTCTCGAACCAATTAGAGCTGTCCAAACCCGTCCCGTAGCCATGGACTCTAATACCACTTGTTTGAACACGGTGTGACCCGAACCAAAGTTGGCCCATGAGATGTGATATTGAATTGGGCCCATATGCCTTAAAAGAATTCTCATGTAAGGCTTGAACCAATTCCAATTATCTAAACCTCATGATCCCATCGCCTATCCGATATGGGACTAAATTACCAACTCCATTGTCACCCCCTTTTTTAGCGCTCAACCGAAAACGAGATACAATTCAACAATCTAGTCCTATTTTTTCTCATTCTGTTCATTTATTTTGTTCTCTGTAATCTTTCCTAATGATCTATTATGAATCTTAGTTGGTAATATTATTAATATATTCTATGGTAAAAACTTTATATTTTGATCTGCTTTGAACTAACACTCTTAGTTGGCTAGTATATTTGACACATGATACTTCAGTAGCCTCTATTTGAATACTGTTATTCCTTACCCCTTCCTTAATTTCCTTGCTTGATGTGTTGGGAACGTGGTGTGACCTGAACCTATTGTTCACTACCAAAATTTATCGTTTTAGCGACGGCCCTATCCGTCGCCAATCCGACGGTAATTAGTATTAGCGACCGATCACCGACGGTTTTTGGCCAAAAAAAGTCCGTCGGCAATCAGCTCGTCGCTAATAACGGTCCGTCGCTACGTAGTCGTCCCGCGACGGAATAGCGACGGACTGTCGACGTCAAAATACGAAGCATTAGCGACGCATTTCCGACGGACTATCGTCCATTTCAACTATTAAGTACTGAACTGATGGCTATGTGTTTTAAGTGTGAGAACGGATGGCTCAGAACACAACCCAAAATTCATTCTAGCATACATTAGTGTGAATCATCTATATTCTGTAAACATATCGTGTAGTATATGTTCTTATCGTATCTAGTATCTGAAGGATATAACAGAATCAAGATGAACTCACTTAATGTAATACTAAGACATCATCTACTACTATATAAGATATAGTGATAGGTTGTCGTATCATCATTGCCGAGGGATGAGGGTCGGAAGACAGTCAACTTTATCTACGACTACATAGTTTCTGCCTCGCCAGTCGAATGGCTGCAGGGACTATGTCCTGATCACCATGTCGTAACGTAGATTAATACAAATGGAGCTGAAAATATCTGTCGCTAACCGGTAACTAGTCCGTCGCTAACTGAGATTGTCACATATACATATGTATATCACAGCTAGATGTATAGATATATACATCTATACAGAAGCACACAACTGATAGAACTCGTACTGTCCTTGAGACAGTGAACATATATATACACCATGAATCCAAACTCCATATTAACATTTACTAATCCAAACACCACCATACTAATGGAACACCCAATATGGATAACACATTATTTAGCCAATATATAAACTCAGATGAATTTGAGAAGCAAAGCCACCCGCCGCCCCCGACCAAAGCCCGCCGCCCCAAGCCCGCCGCCCAGTCCAGTAGTTCGGTTGCATATATATATAAAGAGTGCTTATGGATGTGCGTCGGTTGTAAATAGCCCCGACGCCCCCGCCCCAAGCCAGCCGCCCAGCCCCCGACGCCGCCGCCCCAAGCCCACCACCTAGCCCCTGAACCAAGCCAGCCGCCCAGCCACCGACGCCCCAGCCCCAAGCCCGCCTCCCAGACCCCGACGTCCCCGCCCCAAGCCCACCGCCCAGCCCCCGACCCAAGCCAGCCGCCCAACCCCCGACGCCCCCGTCCCAAGCCAGCCGTCCAGCCCCACGCCCGCCACCGCCCCAAGCCCACCGCCCAGCCCCCGACCCAAGCCAGCCGCCCAGCCCCCGACGCCCCAACCCCAAGCCCGCCTCCCAGACTCCGACGCCCCCGCCCCAAGCCCACCGCCCAGACCCCGCCCCAAGCCAGCCGCTCAGCCCCCGACGTCGCCGCCCCAAGCCCACCGCCCAGCCCCCGACCCAAGCTAGCCGCCCAGCCACCGACGCCCCAGCCCCAAGCCCGCCTCCCAGACCCCGACGCCCCCGCCCCAAGCCCACCGCCCAGCCCCCGACCCAAGCCAGCCGCCCAGCCCCCGACGCCACAACCCCAAGCCCGCCTCCCAGACCCCGAGAGAGAGAGAGAGAGAGAGAGATCGAGAGAGAGAGAGGGGGTTACCTTCGGGAGAGAGAGAGGAGAAGACGCCGACGCCGACGATGACACCGACGCCGATCACCGAAGCCGACACCGGCGAGAGAGAGAGAGAGGAGAGAGAGTAAATTTGGGGGGAATGCGAAAAGTTTCCCCCGCCGTTTCATTTAAAGTCTGGTACGTATATATAGCGACGGACTAGCGACGGAAAAAAACCCGTTGCCCCATAGTCGCCCTGTTTGATACGTGCCGACTGAATATCCGTCGCTACGTAGTCGAAGATATGTCCCGCCAATTCTCTACACAATTCTCGCCAAATAATCGACTACGTAGCGACGATTGGAGATCCGTCGCTATAACTCCGACAGTCTAGCGACGGATGTGCGACCTTTCCTCCCCCTAAAATTAAAATAAAAATGGCAAAGGCGTGTAGTCGGTAATCAGTCGCTGAGCGGCCACGAAGCCGTCGCTAAATATCCGTCGCTAATTTAGTGTATTTTGGTAGTGGTTGGAGTCTAGTCTCGATTTTGATGTCCATGATTGGTGTTGTGCTATTTTAGATATAATAGGATTCTTATTTTTGGGCTCCTATTTAGGAAATTATATTATTATCTAAAATTGGATATTGATGGAATATTTTAGGTATAATAGGATTCCAATTTTATTCCTACTTAGAAAATTCTATTATGACCTAGAACATAATTTTCTCATCTTATATATATGGGGTGAGGGTGGAGGCACAAAGCATTGCACAAAGTCGAGATTCAAGGTGCTCATCCACAAGAGATCTAAGAGAAAGTCCGCATTTTGATCTTAGGACTTCGCCATACAAGATAGAAGGAAGAAGAGATCTAATCGAGGAGTTGTCAACTTCGGTTAGGGATTGCAACGGGTTGGTGAGCGATTTCAATTGTAATCTCTTTTTTTCTTCTTGAGTGTTGTGAGGGGATTGAACCTATTAGGGCAAAGGATTCAACATTGTTTTTGTCAATCTTGTAATTTTATCTGAGTTATAAAGATTGAGATTTGTCCAAGTGATATAGTCACCGCGATATACTTATCTTTATCTGTGCTTGGTGTCCGTTAGACGGGAGTTGGTTTTGGTGGATTAGCCTAAGTTTTTGTTGTGGCAACGTCTTAGACTTAGTATCGGAGCGCAGGAGGACGTGTCTGATTCCTAACATCTGGTATCAGAGCTCGTTCATTCGTTCTGGTCTGATACCAACATCTGGTATCAGAGCTTTTAGGGTTATGGCAACCATGTGTACGGAGCAGATGAACACATGTATAATCACCCTCACAGGAGGGAACTGGGTAATTTGGAAGCTAAGGATGGAGGATCTACTCTCCTGCAAGGACTTGCATGGTCCATTGGAGGGCGACATCACGAAGCCATTGGACAAAGCTACTGAAGACTGGAAACGAGTGGTTCGAAAGGCCGTTGGATTCATCCGCCAATGGCTGGACGACACGGTATTTTAACACGTGTCTATGAAGAGTTTGGCAAAAGTATTATGGGAGAATCTACATTCGTTACACGAAAGGAAGACGACTAGCAACAAGGTATTTCTTATTCGCCAACTCGTCAACTCATAGTACATAGAGGCTGTCTCGATGGCACAACATCTGAACTATGTTCAGGGTATCATCAATTAGCTGCCTACGATGAAGATAATGATTGATGATGAGCTTCAGGCCCTACTGTAAGCCCCTAGTTTTTAAATATTATTTTAAATAGTGTTTATATCCTTAAAATGAGTTATTATAATTATTAGAAATTTTCTAGAATTTTTAAATGGTTTTTAAATGATTTTTAAAGCAAAATATATTATTTTGTAAATTTTTAAATTGTTATAACAGCAATTTGTAATTATTTTAAATGTTTTAATCACTGTTTGTAATATTCGAATTATTTGTGCAAATTAAATTTTGCACAGAACCACAGCGGGGGTGTATATGCAAATTGGAATTTGTATTAACTAAGGCGGTTGGGTTTACTGTAATTATCAAACTAGGAGGGGGCTTTCTGTAAAACCTTAACCCGACCACCGCCTCGCTCTATCGTCGTCTCCGACTAACTCCGGCCTAAACCCTAACCCTAATCCCTAATTTTTCGGCCAAAACCTAAATTTTCTACCGCCTTCCTGTCCTATAAAGCCACCCCGACCGAAACCCTAGCCTAGAACGCCACCCCGACCACCCCAGCACCAGCCCTGCCCCCCTTCTTCTTCGACCAACCTCGTCAGAGTTTGCTTTTGCCAGCCCGACGCCTACAGTCCACGTCGACCGCCCCAACCACAGCCATCTTGCTCGCCTCGACGAGCAGAGGCCAGCGCCACCCTTCGTCGTCGACCAGGACGCCTCCTCCGCCGTATCGCACCCCCGACAGCAACCCTTCGACGGACACGTACTTGTCTGTCATAACCTTAATTTCTATTTTATTATTGGCATTTTAATTATTTTCAACCTTCCAAAAATTATTTTCTATAATTATTTCTCAAAAAAAAAATAGTGCAAATGAATAAATCAGATTTTTTCCAAAATTTTCCTCATGCAAAGTCTATTTTTGCATTTTTCATAAATTGTTTAAGTGTCAACCATGCATGGAGGAATTGCCACATGGCATTCTCTCCCCATGACAAGGCTTTAGGGGCATTTTAGGTATTTCCAAAATTACTAATTTCTTCTATATACCAAGAGAGAGAGAGAGTGAGAGAAGTCAACCTTCACTCCTCATTTTACCAGGTTTGCTCTCTCCTTCCTTCTTCTTCTTCCATTCCTCCATTCTTATTTTTCTTCCTTCTTCTTCTTTTTTTTCTTTTCTTAACTGCTATTGCTGCTGCACATGCTGCGGCTGCTGCTTATGCCGCTACTGCTGCTGCGTTTGTCGCGGCTGCTGCGCGGTTGCTGCGCCGCCGTCGGCGCCGCCGCCCACCGACCGGCCGACCGACCGCACACCCCCTCCTCCTTCTTTATCTTCTTATTCTTCTTCCTCTTCATTCTTCCTTTCCTCCTTCCCCTTCAATTCATTTCAAAAAAAAAAAATTAGGTTTTGAAATTTAACCCAATTTCACTTCTTGTGCCCTAGGATTTTGAATTGGGGCTTGGGGAAGAACTATTCTAATAGGAATCATACCCAAAAGCAAGGCAAGCCCTCTCTCCTCATTTCTCTTGAATTGTTCCATAATATTTGTCATTTATTCTTGAATTGCATGATAAATACAAGTATGTTTATACCCTGAATTTCTCATAACTATGGATAATTTCAACCACTAGGCAATACGATGCGCTAGTATATTTTTGTATACATATATATATATATATATATATATATATATATATATATATATATATATATATAAAATATATATATATATATATATATATATATATATATATATATATATATATATATATATATATATATATTTATATATATATATATATAGGGAGCGGATCGGGAGCCCCGCCCGCGGAGCCCCGCCGAAGCCCCGCTCCCCCTTAGCCGTTGGATCGCGCGGGCGGGGGCGGGCCCCACGCGGGCCCCGCGCGATCCGATGGTGCAGGGGGGGCGGGGCTTCGACGGGGCTCCGCGGGAAGGGCCTTTGATCTGCTTCCATATATATATATATATATATATATATATATATATATATATATATATATATATATATATATATATATATATAGATTTTTCTTGGAATGGTATTTATGCAGGAAACCTAACTAAATGTATGAATGCATATACATAGATACACTTGATATATATATAGGTATTTATCTTGACAATTTATATGTAACCTTCTCTATTTGAGAAATTGTTTAAATTAGTTTTCCTTAATTTTTTTGAAATAATAAGGATCATTTAAATTCTGAAATTTTGTGATTATTAACAAAATCCAACCATTATATATATATATATATATATATATATATATATATATATATATATATATATATATATATATATATATATATATATATATATATATATATATAATGTGCTTATAAGCTTAAGAATTGGTAGGGATCCATGCATAGACTATTACATTTCAAATCTTGTTGTGTTTATATGTGTATGTATATACATATAGGTATTTAAGTGGATTAATCTTTATGCATGAGACCTACGTACATGTATATGGGTATACACATAGATACTCTTAGTACATAAATACATCTTGACATACACATACACCTAATTTACTAGTTTGTTGTATTAAGAAGAGTGCAAATTATAATTCGTTGTATACTTTTACATATATTGAATCACTTTATAAATCCACAAATACATAGATTACACGTTTATTGGTCTTATCAATTATTAGCATGAAAACAAGTATACTTAGGAATGTCTTATTTTAACTTTGTGATAAGTGTGATTGTCAATTTTTCTATCTTTGGTGTAATGTACAAATCTGTCCAGAAATTTGTTTATGCTTAAAATGACCATTTTGTCATAGACACATAGTTGGAATTGATATTTAATAGATACCAGACCAATAGGTTAACATACTAGTTAACTTTTCAAGTGGAAAGACTATCTTGTACACTCAAGAAGTCCACTATATAATTACTAGTTAAGATTTTGTGCTTTGTTTTGTAAAACAACTAACATTAGGCCTACAATATATTCTTTACTTACTAAATTAAGTTTTCTTGAGCTTGGAAGAGTGTTTTAGAAGAAGGGCAAATGCTAAAATCTTATTCCTATTGCTTGCTTGCTCGCCAAGGTGAGAAAGCTACTTTATGTGCATAGCTTTATTATATATAATGCGTGGCCGGTGTTGAGGGTTGCTCCACCGAAGGGGTCGGCGTGCCCATTTATTATTTCTTTGTATTTATATGCTCTGGAATGTTTCCGGGTCAGTAAATACAAAGGAGACTCTGCCGAAATTTTTGAGAATTTCCAGAGTTAGTCTATTTTTCGACAAATTCGGACTTCTTGGAATTTTTTACTCAAGTTCTAGACCATTTGAACCATCTATCTCCGACCTAAATATTGGAGGGATTCTTGGAAATCTTTGTTCAATTAGATACTATAGAAATTTTGCTTTGGTTCCAACACTTCTTGGACTACTTTAGTTTCGGAAAGACGAAACTAATATTTGAAAGCGACTTGACTTCTAGGACTCCCGTTTGGGAGATAGTTTCTCTGAAGTCTAAATGTTTATAATAGGTTGCATGGGGTTTTGGGAGAGAAACCGTTGGATTACACCCGGCTGACTTCTTAGCAATATCATTTTTTATTTTCGTACTGATCAGTCCCTGATACGGTGTTCGTGTGGCCGCACGAATATCCGGGGTGAGGCTTAGCTCACTTTCTTGATCGCAATTGGACATCCAGGCCCTGAGTTTCAGCTCAGCTATCCTTTTGTACATTATCCTGAGTTTTTAACTCAGAACACTTATTAATTCATTATATATCCAGGCCCTGAGTTTAGCTCAGCTCTCTAATGAATGGGTTCGATATTCTTGAAAAAGTCCAAGTCATACGAACTTCTTGTTATAACACATGATGCGATGATTCGACCCAGATGATTCTGAAACCACTCATGATGTTATCTTGCTTGCAATCACATCAATATGTGATAGTACAGACGGCTGGAGAATCTAAGCACCAACCCATTTTGTACGAGCCTGATCCCGGGCAAATGGGGTTATTGTTGAGATGCTAGGCGAGTGTGTGTGATCCAGAAAAATTTTCTAAATTGCATTTAGGTCTAGAAAGATCTTATCGTGTCCTTGTGACATTAATTGAGAATCGCTTACTTTTGACTAATATCAAGGTATGAGTTTAATTGCTCTAGATACTAAATCTTGTTCACTTGTCTTATTATTACGTATTCATACTTCTCCTTTGACTGAGGGCTTGCTCGTCGTATTGACGACCTAGTTTTGTTCACTAGGGATTGAAGAAGATCAAGATGTGGATCCGGCGTACACTGAGAATGATCTCTATGAATGATATGGAACGGATGGAATGTAGTTTCATTTTGAGAACATCTTCAATTATGTAAATTATGTGTTGAAGATAATGAATCAATTATGTGTTTGAAGACAATGAATCAAATATGTATAATATGTGTTTTGATGAATTCTAGACCAAGTATGTAATATTTCTGGATAAATGAATGTTATGTCATTGTGGAATTCTGTGATTATGCCTTATATCTATGCCTATCCCGGACCTTACAGGCGACAATCGCAGGGTACAATTCAGTACTCATTGTACAGTTGCGTAGCCTGGGGAGAAGTATCACGTGCCTCGAGTCATCTTGGGAACCGGGGCGTGACACGTCTCTTTTGGTTGGTGGCCCATGCAGGTCTAGTCTTTAAGGATAGTGTATAGGTTAAGGAGATTGTATAGGTAGATATTAGATATTCTAAGGACTTACTTGAAATACCCCAGGACAAAAATATTTAAATTGAAGGTTGAATTACTAAATTAAAGAATCGAGGATTGTACAAGGATTTGGGATATGAATCTTGATTAAACTTTATTTAAATATTAATGATGCATTGTTTCTTGTCATAGATTTCTAATTCGAGAATTTTTGGGTATAGGTCATGGCTCGATTTATGCCGAGCATCTTTTGGGATGGGAGCGACAGAACTTTCTACGGTTATGAGCAGTTCGCCCAGAAAGCCTGGCTAGTAGTGGACGATGCAGAACTCCCAGTATTCGGAGTTTACTTCCATCGCCTGCTTCCCAAGATCCGGAACATTGAAGATGGAGCAGAAGTTTATTATGAGAAGGAACTACGTTTGATATTCTTCCTTGCGAAGGACGGTCCCTCTCCCTTTACTTATGGGTATGATGGGACCATCAGCGAGTGGGAAGAGATCAACCCCTACGATAAGATTCTGGAGATCACTTACCTGAAGCTGACTAGGGGTTAGTCAGGATAACTAGGAAATGGGATAGCTTTTTTGTCTGCTGTACAACATTTTGACGGATCAGCAGATATATGTATATGTATGTGTAGAAAGATAGGTTGTGGAGGTGTAGAGGGGGAATTTTTGTCTGTTGTATTATATTTTGGAAATTGCAACAGATGTATATAGTTTTGTATAGGGTTAGAGTATAGAAGTCGTAAGGACTTCCTTGTGAAGCATATTGTAATCCTGTTTTGTGCATTGAATGAAATATGCTTCTTTTGGCTTTAACTATCTTAATTGTGATTGCCTTTTTATCTCCTTTAGAAATTAAGTTCTTTCAGATTCTCCTTTAAATTTTGTATTAAGAATTTCCCATCCTTAATATTTAGGAAATATCTTCTTCACCAAATCTCGACACATTGCAAATGGAAACCACCGAGATGCGTCCGACAGACGCTATGGAAAGTTTTCAGAAAATCTTGGCAGCCAACACCCAACAAATCCAACTTTCCCAAGCTGTGTCTGCAAAGCTACTGGAAAGATTGGATGTCGCAGCTGATCCTAAAGCTGGGACCCTTTCGGATTTCAGGACGATTAAGCCCCCAGAGTTCAAGGGGACTGAAAGCACAGTGGATTAGGACCACAGAAGGGTTGCTAAAAGGCTCGAAGATCATACCAAATGACATAGTGTCTCTTGTAAGGATTCAACTGAAGGACGTTGCCGATATCTGGTGGAGCTCCTTACACCCGGAGGAATAAGATGAGATTGTATCATGGGAGAAATTTAAGGAAGAATTTGAAGAGAGATTCTTTCCTCCAGTGCCAAGCTGGAGCTGGAAAGGAGATTCCTACACTTGAAGCAGAATAAGACATCTGTCGATGAATACTCGACGGAATTTACAAGACTAAGCCGGTATGCTTCAAGCATGGTGACTACGGAGAAGGCAAAGGTGGTCCGAATCATGGAAGGGCTGGACGATAAGCTGAAAATGAAAGTTGCCCCTACAGATGTCAGACTTACGCAGAAGTGGTCGAAGCTGCAAGAGACCAAGAAAGGATGCAAAATGATAAGATCAACTCGAAGGCGGCAGGACAAAAGCGGAGTCTGGAGACCGGCTCACCTCAAGGAAGGACCTCGGGACAAGGACAACAGAAGCGTGCTCAGTATGAGCAGAATAGAGTCACGCTAAGCTGTTCTTACTGCGGAAAGTCCGGGCATACAAAGAATAACTGCAGAAGACTTCAAGGGAAGTGCCTGAAGTGTGGATCCTCCAACCACCGGTTGAACCAATGTCCCCAGAACAATAGAAGATCTGTAGCACAGAATAATACACAGGGACCAAGAGCTGCAAACCAGGAATTTCAACAAAGGCCATCCTTTCAAAGCAATGAGCCCAGGTTTAATGCTGCTGCAGCACCACAAGCACAAGGTCATGCCCCTACAGGTTATCAGCAGAGACCGACATTGGTACCACAGGCGCATCAATTCCATCAAGCTCAAAAGGCTAATCAGAATTACAACAACAGAAAGAAGATGAATCACGGTCAAGCCTTTATGATGGATAGCAATGAAGCTGGAATTGTGGGGGACATGGTGACAGGTACTATACTCGCTTCTTCTAGCCCTGCATCAGTATTGTTTGATTCTGGAGCTACTCATTCCTTCATATCTGCATCATTCATAACTGAGTATAATATTGAGACTCAACCTCTAGTTAGAAAATTAAAAATCCTCACGGGCAATGGTGTAGTAGAAGTGAGTCGAATTTGTAGAAACTGTCTAATCAAAATGGGAGGAGCAAGCTTCCGAACTAGACTATTAGTCTTTCCCATGGACAACTATGATATAGTATTTGGAATGGATTGGTTACTAGCAACCTCAGCAATCATTGATTGTGGACAAGGAAAAGTTCAGTTTTCCTTACCTAGTAGGAAGTTGCATGAATTTGTTAGAGCTCAGAAGGAGTTTGACAAAGATGAGTTAGAGAGGTTTGAACTTAGGAGTCTCATGAACCAAGTAATAGAGGAATGGCCAAGGGTTGTAGATGAGTTTAAGGATATATTTCCTGATGAATTACCCGGATTGCCACCGGATAGGGCAGTTGAATTTAGCATTGATCTAATTCCTGGAGCAGCCCCAATTGCTAAGAAGATATATCTAATGAATAAGGAGGAACTAGCAGAATTAAATAAACAAATCAAAGAATTGCTAGCTAAGGAGTTTATCAGGCCTAGTGTTTCTCCGTGGGGAGCGCATGTACTATTTGTAAAGAAAAAGGATGGAAGCCTGAGATTGGTGATAGATTATAGAGCACTGAATGAATTGACAATCAAGAACAAATATCCACTCCCTAGGATCGATGAATTATTCGACCAACTTGGAGGAGCAACTGTATTTTCCAAAATAGATCTCAGATCAGGCTATCATCAAGTAAAGATTAAGAAAGAGGACATACCAAAGACTGCTTTTAGAACTAGATATGGACATTATGAGTTCCAAGTCATGCCTTTTGGATTGACAAATGCTCCGACCATATTCATGGATTTGATGAATAGGATATTCTATCAATATATGGATAAGTTTGTGATCGTATTCATTGATGACATATTGATCTATTCGAAGAATGAGGAGGAGCACGAAGAACATTTGAGGATAGTACTTGAGACTCTACGACAGGAGAAGCTGTATGGGAAGCTGAGTAAATGCGAGTTTTGGTTAAAAAAAATTCCTTTCTTGGGACACATAGTCAGTGGAGAAGGCATAACAGTAGATCCTAAGAAAATTGAAGCAGTTAAATCATGGCCTACTCCCAAGAATGCAGCTGAAGTTCGAAGTTTCGTTGGTTTAGCTGGATACTATAGAAGATTTGTGGAGAACTTTTCCAGAATAGTTGAGCCGCTTACTAGATTGACTCGGAAGAATGAAAAATTTGTTTGGACTGATAAATGTCAAGCGGCATTTGAGGAATTAAAGGAAAGACTTGTCACAGCACCAGTACTAGCTCTACCCTCAGGATCAGGAGGTTACGAGATTTACAGTGATGCTTCTGGTAAGGGTTTGGGCTGTGTACTGATGCAGGACGGAAGGGTTATCGCTTATGCTTCACGGCAGTTGAAGGTTCATGAGAGGAACTATCCAATACATGATCTGGAGTTAGCAGTTGTTGTGTTTGCACTGAAACTATGGAGGCATTACTTGTATGGTGAACAGATCAAGATTTACACAGATCATAAAAGTTTGAAATATGTGTTCACCCAAAAGGAGCTAAATATGAGGCAACGTAGATGGCTCGAGCTGTTTAAGGATTTTGATATGGAGTTGGAGTATCATCTAGGCAAGGCGAACAGAGTGGCAGATGCTCTTAGTAGGAGGCCTGAGGCTTTTTTTATGAACACGCCCAAGGAGATATTGGATGATCTCAGAAAATGGGGATTGAAGTGATATGCCCAGTTGCAGATAGAATTTGGGAAAGTTTACAAGTTCAATCATCCTTAGTAGAGAGAATTAAGGAAGCACAGAAGAAGGATGTGAAGCTGCAAAAACTGTAGAGTCAAACTGAAGCTGGGGTATAAACTGGATTGACGAAGCATTCTGATGGATCCTTGAGGTTCGGAAGTCGTTTATGTGTACCATTTGGAGAACTCCGGACTAAGCTAATGACTGAAGCACATAATTCTTATTACTCCATTCATCCTGGGAGTACGAAGATGTACCAGGATCTGAGACAAAACTTTTGGTGGCATGGAATGAAGCGGGAGATAGCTAAATTTGTGTCGAAATGTTTAGTGTGCCAACAAGTGAAAGCTGAGCACCAATGGACTGTTGGACTACTGCAACCACTACCAGTACCTGAATGGAAGTGGGAGCATATTATGATGGATTTGTATCAGGACTCCCAAGAACACAAAAAGGTAATAATGCCATCTGGGTGATAGTGGATAGACTTACAAAGTCTGCAAGATTTCTACCATTCCGAGTTGGTCAATCTACGGAGCATTTAGCGGATATATACATGAGGGAAGTTGTTAGTCACTATGGGGTGCCGGTAAGTATCGTCTCAGACAGGGATACTCGGTTCACCTCCAAGTTTTGGAAAAGCTTGCAAGACAGTCTTGTCAGTCGCTTGAAGTTTAGTTCAGCATATCAGCCACAGACTGATGGGCAGTCAGAAAGGATGATATAAATTTTGGAAGACATGTTGAGAGCGTGCTCTCTAGATTTTCAGGGATCGTAGGATGACCATCTACATCTGGTAGAATTCTCTTATAATAACAGTTATCAGACCAGTATCAAGATGGTGCCATTTGAAGCATTATATGGAAGAAAGTACAGATCACCTATATGTTGGGGTGACGTCGGAGAACGACAACTTCTAGGGCCAGAGTTGGTCACTCAGACAGTAGACATAGTCAAGGCAATCAGAAGTCATCTTCAAGCTGCACAGGACAGGCACAAGATGTGGGCAGATAAGCATCGGAGAATCTTGAATTTTAAACCTGGTGATCATGTATTTCTGAAGATCTTACCAACTAAGGGAACCATCCGGTTTGGAACGAGAGGGAAGTTGAGCCCAAGGTATATAAGCTCATTCGACGTCCTGGATCGAGTTGGCGACGTGTCTTATCGATTGGCCTTGCCACCATCTCTCGAAGGAGTTCACGACGTCTTCTATGTATCTCAACTGCAGAAGTATGTGCCAGATCCCAGTCACATACTAGATCATTCGGAAATCACTGTTGGCCCAACTCTTCGCATTGAACAGAAGTCGGTAGAGATCCTGGATCGGAGGCAGAAGATTCTTAAGAACAAGACCATCTCTTTGGTTCGAGTATCTTGGAACAAGGACTCACCGGAAGAATCTACTTGGGAAAGGGAAAATGAGATGTGGCGACTGTACCCCTACCTCTTTGATGATTAAGGTACTTAGCAAGCTATCCTTCTGCTACCTCTCTTATCCTTAAATACCGGGGACGGAATTTAATTAAGGTGGGTAGGGTGTCATAACCTTAATTTCCATTTTATTATTGGCATTTTAATTATTTTCAACCTTCCAAAAATTATTTTCTATAATTATTTCTCAAAAAAAAAAAAAATAGTGCAAATGAATAAATCAGATTTTTTTCCAAAATTTCCCTCACGCAAAGTCTATTTTTGTAGTTTTCATAAATTGTTTAAGTGTCAACCATGCATGGAGGAATTGCCACATGGCATTCTCTCCCCATGATAAGGCTTTAGGGGCATTTTAGGTATTTCCAAAATTACTAATTTCTTCTATATACCAAGAGAGAGAGAGAGAGTGAGAGAAGTCAACCTTCACTCCTCATTTTACCAGGTTTTCTCTCTCCTCTCCTTCCTTCTTCTTCTTCCATTCTTCCATTCTTATTTTTCTTCCTTCTTCTTCTTTTTTTTTCTTTTCTTAACTGCTATTGCTGCTGCACATGCTACGGCTGCTGCTTATGTCGCTATTGCTGCTGTGTTTGCCGCGGCTGCTGCACGGTTGTTGCGCCGCCGCCTGTCGGCCGGCCGGTCGACCGCACACCCCCTCCCCCTTCTTCATCTTCTTATTCTTCTTCCTCTTCATTCTTCCTTTCCTCCTTCCCCTTCAATTCATTTCAAAAAAAAAAAAAAATTAGGTTTTGAAATTTAACCCAATTTCACTTCTTGTGCCCTAGGATTTTGAATTGGGGCTTGGGGAAGAACTCTTCTAATAGGAATAATACCCAAAAGCAAGGCAAGCCCTCTCTCCTTATTTCTCTTGAATTGTTCCATAATATTTGTCATTTATTCTTGATTTGCATGATAAATACAAGTATGTTTATACCCTGAATTTCTCATAACTATGGATAATTTCAACCACTAGATAATGCGATGCGCTAGTATATTTTTTTATACATATATCTATATATATATATATATATATATATATATAGAGAGAGAGAGAGAGAGAGAGAGAGAGAGAGAGAGAGAGATTTTCCTCGGAATGGTATTTATGCATGAAACCTAACTAAATGTATGAATGCATATACATAGATACACTTGATATATATATAGGTATTTATCTTGACAATTTATATGTAACCTTCTCTATTTGAGAAATTGTTTAAATTAGTTTTCCTTAATTTTTTTTGAAATAATAAGGATCATTTAAATTCTGAAATTTTGTGATTATTGACAAAATCCAACCATTATATATATATATATATATATATATATATATATATATATATATATATATATATATATATATATATATATATATATATTATATATATATATATAATGTGCTTATAAGCTTAAGAATTGGTAGGGATCCATGCATAGACTATTACATTTCAAATCTTGTTGTGTTTATATGTGTATGTATATACATATAGGTATTTAAGTGGATTAATCTTTATGCATGAGACCTACGTACATGTATATGGGTATACACATAGATACTCTTAGTACATAAATACATCTTGACATACACATACACCTAATTTACTAGTTTGTTGTATTAAGAAGAGTGCAAATTATAATTCGTTGTATACTTTTTTTTACATATATTGAATCACTTTATAAATCCACAAATACATAGATTACACGTTTATTGGTCTTATCAATTATTAGCATGAAAACAAGTATACTTAGGAATGTCTTATTTTAACTTTGTGATAAGTGTGATTGTCAGTTTTTCTATCTTTGGTGTAATGTACAAATCTGTCCAGAAATTTATTTATGCTTAAAATGACCACTTTGTCATAGACACATAGTTGGAATTGATATTTAATAGATACCGGACCAATAGGTTAACATACTAGTTAACTTTTCAAGTGGAAAGACTATCTTGTACACTCAAGAAGTCAACTATATCATTACTAGTTAAGATTTTGTGCTTTGTTTTGTAAAACAACTAACATTAGGCCTATAATATATTCTTTACTTACTAAATTAAGTTTTCTTGAGCTTGGAAGAGTGTTTTAGAAGAAGGGCAAATGCTAAAATTTTATTCCTATTGCTTGCTTGCTCGCCAAGGTGAGAAAGCTACTTTATGTGCATAGCTTTATTATATATAATGCGTGGCCGGTGTTGAGGGTTGCTCCACCGAAGGGGTCGGCGTGCCCATTTATTATTTCTTTGTA
>JANAVB010033814.1:7362292-7404792 GCA_029216955.1 Iris pallida
CGAAGATAAAGGATAAGCATGGGGTTTTGTACCCGTGGATTAAATGCAATACAGATTTGTTCGAATGCTGGGCGGAGATAATGCAATGGTGCAGCCAATGTATGCAATACAAGAGTGAAATGAAGAGTGCAGTGGATCTCGACTGTACAAGAAAGAACTTGCAGGACATGCCAAGGCTCGAATATGTCATGGTTCGTAGCCCCAAGCCTAGGATCTAATATCAGTCATCTATCCTAGCCTATAGAGTGATTAGGTGATGAAATAATCAAGTGAATATGGAGAACAAAGCTCCAGGTAGCAGAGGATCTACTGTGCACTGCACACAGTGTGTCCGACCTCTCTGTGGCTGATTTCATACATCAAATAAACTCGAAATCTCATAAAATTTCACACACACAACCCACAGAACATTAGCAACATAAATATATAATTATATTTGAAATTAGAGATCAAAACACCCTATGTGGCATTTCATCGAACACCTTAGATACGTATCCGATACTCTTCCTATACACACCTCTAATGGATCCAATTTCGACCCAACTCTTTTCTAATGCTAGAGGAACCCTAAATAAATGCATCTATGGAAGAAATCCTAGAATTTAAAGGTTTAGAGGGCTCTTACCAATTGGGAGTTAGAATTCCAATAAAAATTCTCTTGCAAAGTTCTCCCACCAAATCCAATGGTCAAATTGGTCCAAATCCTTCCTAGCTAGCGAATACAGACCTCCTCTACTCACGGGGAGTAGTTTGTAATTGGTTTGGTTGAATTTGGAGTTGATTTGATGAAAGGAGGCAAATTTGGGAAAGAACACAATTAGGTTAGGGTTTCTTTGTAGAAGAGATGAATGGGGGCTAAAGATGAACTATATAGGGGTGGGAATAAGGTCTTGGCCGACCATCTATGGTAGGCTAGGGTTTGGTTGAGTTACGATGGTCCAAAGCCACTTTCTATGTTGTAAGATCAAGCCTTTAAGCTAAAGGCCCAAATTAGCACCTTAATTTAAATCTCCAAATAGTTTCTAAGTCATTCTGTAACGACCATAGTTCGTATTACGTATTCTGGTATACGCCTATATATTTTGCATGTCTCCTTGCATGGTTATCTTGGCATTCATTTGCTTGGTTCTGTAACGCTCCAGTCCCAAAATACTTGGGACTAGATACGTATCATGCCAGCTGTATACATACGAGTAAATATACGACTCGTATATATACATAAGCTGTAAATGTAGAAAGCCAAGACACTAAATCTCATCCACAAAGATAATTAATGATATAAAGCAACTTTGAATTTGTCATGTACACAATAGTTGGGCGGAGACAAAGTCCACTACCAACCAAATTAAATATGGAAAAATACAAGGAAAGAATTGAGCAAGCGAGAGCAATGGCGAGTCCAAGAGCAATCATCATGAAGGAAGGAATGGCCTTAGCTAGAGCACCTGCAAAAAATCATGAAACACACACCTAAAGAGATTACCAGGTCCTTAGAGGGACGCAACAAGACACATAATATCATGCCATAAACTGAATAAATAAAGCTCAACAGAAAAGTATGCATGAGTAAAGGTTCCTACCCATTCTAGGTGATATGCATTTTGAGGACAACGTTCTACGCAGGGGCTGTAACGGATTCACGCAAGCAAGTAATAGAGAGTGGCCAGCAAGTAGCGCTCATCCGAGACGCTATCGACCTGGGCAGAAGGTAGTGCTCATGAGAGTCACCTTCGGCCCAAAATGTGTGTAAAAAATAAAATATAGCCCCTACGCTAATAACTGTCCCCTCCCCCCCAATGATACTATACATGTGTCGACTCTACGACACTGTTTAATCCTTAATAACTGCCAAGTCTTCTACACAATCTATCAGCAGTTATATCCTAACGCACGGCCTGTACGTGCCAATGATCAGTCAGCACGCAAGTCCGCATCTATATGCGACTCATAACTCACACACAATCCGTGGCACATCGTGACAGTTTTATGAGATGCACTAAACCTACGGTGGTCCCTTAATTCTAAGCCAATTGCATAAAATATAATAATTTGCATATATATATAATTTTGAAATAACAACATAAAGAAAAAACATGCATGATATTGAGCAAGAAATTAAACAGTAAAGGCAAGGTGTCTTGCCTAGGGTGTCGCCTGGTGGTGCGATGTTCTGTCATGTTCCAATAGTCCAATAGCCATAGCGATGCACACAAAATCCGATTCACAAAGAAATAGGAACGTGGGATCAGTCGTGATCAAGTTTTGACAATAGAAGAAAATTTGGAGTAAATAATTACTTACACTAGTTTTAGAATTTATTTCATAATATTTTGGAGTCTAAATTTTATTAGTAAAATATTTTACAATACACTAAAAATCAAGTATCGTTTTATTTTAGGTAAGAAAAACTCTAAGGTTATCAAGATAATATTTTTGAGTCGAAAGCTATATTAGTAAAAGGTAAATATTTGAAAAGACTAGACTTCATGGTATAATTTAGTAAATACTTTTTATGAATCAAAATATTGATTTTAGGAAAAAACGAGTTTTGGGCAAAACCCTATAAGAATATAATATCACATATTTTAGGGTTCCGAACCTAGTTTGAAAACAATTATATGCCAAGGTCAATAAAATATATTTTTCCACAAATTATATATTGGTAAATACTATAGATATATTTTATCAAAATAACAATGATAATACTAATGTTAATAAAACAATAATAATTCTAATAATATTAATAACTACTTTTTGTAATGTACCATATATACAACTATAGATATATAAAAAAAACCTGAGTACTATTCTCTACATTATAGTCAAACTAATAGTAATAGCAAATGATAAAGTAATAATAATAATGATATAATAATAATAAAATAATGATAATAATAATAGTAAGCGTAAATAATATAACAATATAATAATATTGATAATAATAATAATCATAATAATACTAATAATCATAATAATAATAATAATACTGCAACTTACAGCTCATCCCCCCTAAGAATAATAATAATTATTATAATAATAATAATAATAAGTAAAAACTTAACATCCCAATCCCCTCCCCAAAAGCTGATTTAATAAGAGAGAGAGAAAAGAGTGCGGGAGGAAAGGGATTACCGAGGGAGGAGGCGGCGCAAGGGGGGTTTTCCGGCCCGGCTCCGAGAGACGGCGGCGGTGGCGGCGCTGCTGCTCCGGAGGAACGGGGGACAGGGGTTGAAGCTTGGGGCGACGGCCAGGGCTGCCGGAGTGGATGGGTGTTGGAGGCGGAGATGCGGCAGAGAGGTGTGGCGGAGGTCTCCGGTTACAGCGAGTGGAAGGAACTAGAGGCGCAGGCCGGCGTTGGCACTTCTCGCGGTGGTGCGGACGGAGCTCCGACGAAGTGGAGGCTCCCGGTGGCGTCGGAGTACTCACGGGGTGGCTGCAGGCGCCGGTGCTGGGTCACGGCGAAAGGGCGAACTCACGGTGAGTGGCACCGGAACTAGGGCTTACGCAGGCGGAGGAGTTCTGGCACGGCGGCGGCTCGAAACTTCGGGATAACACGTGCTCAAGGCAGCGTTGCACCGGAGGGGCACGCGACGGTGCTGCCGCGGAGCCGCGGAAGGGCTGCTGCGAAGTTCAAGAGAGAGACGCGGAGGGGGTCTCGCCGACGGCTGCCCGTGCGGATGAGGCGAGGTAAGGGTCGTCCCCTCCCTTTCTCTGATGTGGTGTATTTTGGTGCCGTGCCGTTGGTGGCAAGATTTGGGGATGGCACGGTTAGTAGCCGTGACGGAGCTGACGAAGGTTCGCCGGTGATGGCGAGCTTAGGGTGGTGGTGACGGAGCCAGTGATGGGTTTGGGTCTGGCGGTTGTGGTGGTCACGGTGGTATCGGAGAATTGCCGTGACGGAGATGATGGTGCTGGGGCGATGATGGCTGGGGTGGAGTCTGTGATGGCGAAGATCGATTGGTGGCCGAGCTGTAGCCGGAGGCAACTGTAGACTAAGACTAGGATTAGGTTTTTGATTGTGTCGGGGTGTGTCTGACACGGAGAGGTTGAAATTGTATGTGTAAAAAATATGGAATAAGACGGAGAGGGAACACGGACACGGTGCACGGGGGTTGAGAATTATTTGTGGAGAATTGGTGAATGATAAAAAATTTGGAGGAGTACCTGCCTATTTATAGGATGTGGGAATTCCCAATTGGATAGGATTAGAGTAGTTTAAACCCAAAATAGATAATTCACAAATAATTTAAATCAATTTAAATCCAATCCAAATACAAACCATTTTAAGTCTAATTAAATTTTAGTTTAAAAATCAAATGGGATAAATCAAATTGCAAATATTTAACTATTTAAATAATTCCATAAATTCAACTCAAGATTTAAATGCCACAAAAATTTTAAAATATATTTTCTAAAATACTAATATTATTAATTTCAAAAATTCATTATTATTTATAATTAAACTCAATAAATATTTACTAATTATATATGTATGCCCAAATGATATTTACATAAATATACTTTTCTATTATACCATTTTATAGAAAAAAAATTTATTTATTATTATAACTATGTAAAAAGGCTTTATAAATAAAATAACAAATTTGAAATTTTGGAACGATAATTAAAATACTTATTATATATATATTTTGAAACTATAAAAATAAGAAAAAATGTTTTTCCTAAAAATATGTACGCTCGCACATATATTCGCACTCGTCGAGCAATTACGAAAAATAAAATTTCGTACGCGACGTAAAATATGACTATGCAACGTACAATACAAAATTTTAATTCAGTACCAAAATTTAAAAAAAATAAGTAGAAATTTAGGGGTTTTACATCCTACCCAACTTAAAAGAATTTTGTTCTCGAAATTAAGAATTAGGAGGGGGTGAGTAGGCACAAGGGGGTATCGATGGGGATAAACAATGGCAATGTTTCGACAAAATCATGTCGTAAGGAATCATGATCTAAGTCATAGAAAAATAATACGGTATGGTCATAATCGGTAGGGAGGCTAGAGGAGGTTCTAGTATAACGCTTTCGTCCTTCTAAAATAGGTGAAGACGAAAGCAATATAGAGTTCGAAGGAGGCGTTATCTAATACGAATACGTGATTCAAAGGCGATTGAATAATTTTAAAGGAATTGTTAAGGCAGTCGTGGATGGGATTCTAGGGGACAAGTTTAGCTATATCCCCATCCACGTAGGACGATAGATAAAAGCGAACCAAAGTGCACTCGGTTGATCAGACCATCATGTACCGGTTCTGATTGGACAATATGTTAGTGGGAGCGAGCCAATAAAATATATGTCGTGATCAAGCTTGATAAAGAATACACTTGCAAAACTAAGCTATTTTAGCACCATAGGTAATTAAAATAATAAGTAAAGGGTAATGATGAAAGAAATCAATTAGTCCAAGATCTTATAAAATCTAAGTTCCGCCCGAAATTTGGACTATGCAGTCGGCTTGGTTGACTAGATAAGTAAGGGTCTACTGAATTCTATGGTCCAAGTGAACCTATCAATGTGGTCCACAAAATGTTGGTTAGGTCATGAGGTATTTTACCCAACTTACAAGAATTAAACTAATGGTGTGATAGGTCCAGCAATCAAGATAAAATGCAAGGTTAAGCATTTGAGAAATTAAGTAGAACACTATCACATATCGGTTGAAAGAATTTAGTCGAGGTCGAGTCTCATCTATAGTTAGAAGGTATATTGGTACCATGGTATAGGTTATAGTTGAGTCTTTATGACCCGAAAGTCGTGCCATAAAAATAGAGTACAAGGGGACGTGTTTTAGTGGGACATGATATACCTACATGAAGGTGAGCTCGTCTAGGTCTTGCATGTGAAATTTGTGGATAGGAAAAATCTAGTATTGTGCTCCAAATATCAAAGTCACGATAGGGAACGCCAAATGATCAAAAAAAATAGAAAGTGGGTTTTCATAAGGCACTAATTAATACTCAAAAAATAAAAGGATAAAGCACGAAAAAAATGATAAGTTAGGAAATCTCGTAGATCAAGCTAAGATAAGTTAGAGGCACAGTTTCTAGAAAAAAAATAGTCTCATAGATAAGGGTATGGTCAAGGGAACGACTCTAATCATTTCTAAGTTTCAAACAAGTAGATGGTCACAAATAATGATCTAGATTTGAGGGAAGGTCGAGTAAGTCAAAGATATGTTCATTGGTTTGGTCGATGACTAACTATACTTGTGTATATGCAATATCATAATCATAGGTGGCATGACAATCTAATGTAAAATACTTCTATCTCACTAGGGTGACCTTTCTTGCTTCTTGGTCCTCTAATATGATCTAATCTAAATTTCAAGTTCCTCGAAAGTTTCTCAATAAGATTTCTAAGATACTCCACCAACACTTTCTAATCATCTTAGGCTGTAAACTTTAATCAAAATTTAAATCTCTAGTCAATCTCGAAATAATCCTTGTATTTCACAAATCGAATAATTATTATTATTATTTTCTCCAAATCTTAAACTCAACATTTAATAAGTTTAGCAGCCGAATTCCGTACTATAAAATGGAACATTTTAAATAAGTTCCGAATTTAATTATGTATTCTTCAAATGTGTATATCTAGCTTCCAATAAGTCACAACTACTCTTCAAAAGTAAATATATATATATATATATTTCACCAAAATTTAAATATCCATAATCAAGACTTTAAACTCTAAATGACCTTATAAATCATAGATCATATGACATAATTTAATTCAAAAATATTTTACCAAAATTTACCAATCATTCTCAAATTTTGGTCAATCATAAATCATAATTCCACATTTAAAATTTTAAAATCCTTTTCCAAATCAAATTTATATCATTCCAAAATTTGTATAGATATAACTCGATAAATCATAAATGCTCAATGACCTTCAAAAATCAAAACGCAAATCAAATTAATTTGTTTTCTCGATCTAGCTATCCTTTTGTGTATATCATTTTGTAATATCAAAATAAAATTCCAACTACCTTTTGGAAGTGGTAATATGCTACTACCCAATTTGGGATTAACTAATCCTTAATATCTTATTCCTAGGAAAATAATTGCCTTTATAACTAAAAATAAAATCTCAATGCACATTAATTGTCAATGCAATCCATCTAACCATGTGTTTAACCTATGGGCATAAAATAGTGTAGTCATCTTCCTAGTTATCACTAAGCACGAAACTAAGAATTTTTGGTAGAAGGAGTCAAGAAAGATGCAAACCAAGGAGGTCGAACGAGAGTTCGGAATTTGAAGTCAAGAAAGGATGTCAAGTAGGTGGATGAGATTCTAGACTCTAATCCTATATTACAGGTCCGTTCGGTACAGTCATGTAACCAAAACGGCAAATTAGACCTACATGGGCCACCACAAAAACATGTAACACCCCAGTCCCAAAATACTTGGGACTAGATACGTATCATGCCAGCTGTATACATACGAGTAAATATACGACTCGTATATATACATAAGCTGTAAATGTAGAAAGCCAAGACACTAAATCTCATCCACAAAGATAATTAATGATATAAAGCAACTTTGAATTTGTCATGTACACAATAGTTGGGCGGAGACAAAGTCCACTACCAACCAAATTAAATATGGAAAAATATACAAGGAAAGAATTGAGCATGCGAGAGCAATGGCGAGTCCAAGAGCAATCATCACGAAGGAAGGAATGGCCTTAGCTAGAGCACCTACAAAAATCACGAAACACACACCTGGAGAGATCACCAGGTCCTCAGAGGGACGTAACAAGACACATAATATCATGCCATAAACTGAATAAATAAAGCTCAACAGAAAAGTAAGCATGAGTAAAGGTTCCTACCCATTCTAGGTGATATGCATTTTGAGGACAACGTTCTACGCAGGGGCTGTAACGGATTCACGCAAGCAAGTAATAGAGAGTGGCCAGCAAGTAGCGCTCATCCGAGACGCTATCGACCTGGGCAGAAGGTAGTGCTCATGAGAGTCACCCTCGGCCCAAAATGTGTGTAAAAAATAAAATGTAGCCCCTACGCTAATAACTGTCCCCTCCCCTCCAATGATACAATACATGTGTCGACTCCACGACACTGTTTAATCCTTAATAACTGCCAAGTCTTCTACACAATCTATCAGCAGTTATATCCTAACGCACGGCCTGTACGTGCCAATGATCAGTCAGCACGTAAGTCCGCATCTATATGCGACTCACAACTCACACACAATCCGTGGCACATCGTGACAGTTTTATGAGATGCACTAAACCTACGGTGGTCCCTTAATTCTAAGTCAATTGCATAAAATATAATAATTTGCATATATATATAATTTTGAAAGAACAACATAAAGAAAAAGTATGCATGATATTGAGCAAGAAATTAAACAGTAAAGGCAAGGTGTCTTGCCTGGGGTGTCGCCTGGTGGTGCGATGTTCTGTCATGTTCCAATAGTCCAATAGCCATAGCGATGCACACAAAATCCGATTCGCAAAGAAATAGGAACGTGGGATCAGTCGTGATCAAGTTTTGACAATAGAAAAAAATTTGGAGTAAATAATTACTTACACTAGTTTTAGAATTTATTTCATAATATTTTGGAGTCTAAATTTTATTAGTAAAATATTTTACAATACACTAAAAATCAATTATCGTTTTATTTTAGGTAAGAAAAACTCTAAGGTTATCAAGATAATATTTTTGAGTCGAAAGCTATATTAGTAAAAGGTAAATATTTGAAAAGACTAGACTTCATGGTATAATTTAGTAAATATTTTTTATGAATCGAAATATTAATTTTAGGAAAAACGAGTTTTGGGCAAAACCCTATAAGAATATAATATCACATATTTTAGGGTTCCGAACCTAGTTTGAAAACAATTATATGCCAAGGTCAATAAAATATATTTTTCTACAAATTATATATTGGTAAATACTATAGATATATTTTATCAAAATAACAATGATAATACTAATGTTAATAAAACAATAATAATTCTAATAATATTAACAACTACTTTTTGTAATGTACCATATATACAACTATAGATATATAAAAAAAAAACCTGAGTACTATTCTCTACATTATAGTCAAACTAATAGTAATAGCAAATGATAAAGTAATAATAATAATAATATAATAATAATAATAATAATAATAATGATAATAGCAATAGTAAGCGTAAATAATATAACAATATAATAATATTGATAATAATAATAATCATAATAATACTAATAATCATAATAATAATAATAATACTGCAACTTAAAGCTCATCCCCCTCTTAAGAATAATTATTATTATTATTATAATAATAATAATAATAATAATAAGTAAAAACTTAATATCCCAATCCCCTCCCCAAAAGCTGATTCAATAAGAGAGAGAGAGAAAAGGGTGCGGGAGGAAAGGGATTACCGAGGGAGGAGGCGGCGCAAGGAAGGTTTTCCGGCCTGGCTCCGAGAGACGGCGGCGGGTGGCGGCGCTGCCGCTCCGGAGGAACGGCGGACAGGGGTTGAAGCTTGGGGCGATGGCCAGGGCTGCCGGAGTAGATGGGTGTTGGAGGCGGAGATGCGACGGAGAGGTGTGGCGGAGGTCTCCGGTTATGGCGAGTGGAGGGAACTATAGGCGCAGGCCAGCGTTGGCGCTTCTCGCGGTGGTACGGACGGAGCTCCGGCGAAGTGGAGGCTCCCGGTGGCGTCGGAGTACTCACGGGGTGGCTGCAGGCACCGGTGTTGGGTCACGGCGAAGGGACGGACTCACGGTATGTGGCGCCGGAGCTAGGGCTTACGCAGGCGGAGGAGTTCTGGCACGGCGGTAGCTCGGAACTCCAGGATAACATGTGCTCAAGGCAGCGTTGCGCCGGAGGGGCACGCGGCGGTGCTGCCGCGGAGGCGCGGAAGGGCTGCTACGGAGTTCAAGAGGGAGACGCGGAGGGGGTCTCGCCGGCGGCTGCCCGTGCGGATGAGGCGAGGTAAGGGTCGTCCCCTCCCTTTCTCTGATGTGGTGTATTTTGGTGCCGTGCCGTTGGTGGCAAGATTTGGGGATGACGCGGTTAGTGGCCGTGACGGAGCTGACGAAGGTTCGTCGGTGATGGCGAGGCTTAGGGTGGTGGTGACGGAGCCAGTGATGGGTTTGGGTCTGGCGGTTGTGGTGGTCACGGTGGTATCGGAGAATTGCCGTGACGGAGAAGATGGTGCTGGGGCGATGATGGCTGGGGTGGAGTCTGTGATGGCGAGGATCGGTTGGTGGCCGAGCTGTGGCCGGAGGCATCTGTAGACTAGGACTAGGATTAGGTTTTTGATTGTGTCGGGGTATGTCTGACACGGACAGGTTGAAATTGTATGTGTAAAAAATATGGAATAAGACGGGGAGGGAACACGAACACTGTGCACGGGGGTTGGGAATTATTTGTGGAGAATTGGTGAATGATAAAAAATTTGGAGGAGTACCTGCCTATTTATAGGATGTGGGAATTCCCAATTGGATAGGATTAGGAGTAGTTTAAACCCAAAATAGATAATTCACAACTTAATTTAAATCCAATCCAATTACAAATCTAATTTAAATCTAATTAAATTTTTGTTTAAAAATCAAATGGGATAAATCAAATTGCAAATATTTAACTATTTAAATAATTCCATAAATTCAACTCAAGATTTAAATGCCACAAAAATTTCAAAATATATTTTCTAAAATACTAATATTATTAATTTCGAAAATTTATTATTATTTACAATTATACTCAATAAATATTTACTAATTATATATGTATGTCCAAATGATATTTACATAAATATACTTTTCTAGTATACCATTTTATAGAAAAAAAAATTATTTATTATTATAACTATGTAAAAAGGCCTTATAAATAAAATAACAAATTTGAAATTTTGGAACGATAAATAAAATACTTATTATATATATTTTGAAACTATAAAAATAAGAAAAAATGTTTTTTCTAAAAATATGTACGCTCGCACATATATTCGCACTCGTCGAGCAATTACGAAAAATAAAATTTTGTGCGCGACGTAAAATACGACTACGCGACGTACAATACAAAATTTTAATTCAGTACCAAAATTTAAAAAAAATATTAGAAATTTAGGGGTTTTACAGGTTCGGTTCGGTTTGCTTGGTTCGGCTTGATTCAGTTTTGTTGCATGTGGACCAACCCCTACCTACCACCATCCCTCATTTATTAACCCACCAAACCATTCTCTCTCTTCATTCACTTCTTTCATTTACTCTTCTCCTTCCTCCATTAACTCTCTCCACCGACCAGAGAGAGAGGCTTAGGCAAGTGCAACTTGCTTCATGGAGGAACTCAGATTTTGTTGTTCCATTGTCTTCCTCCTAAGATTCTATGTCACTTTAGTATTTAGCATTTTCGAATTCCATGGCTCATTTTATGTAAATCTAAGTTTTAGCATTTTTCATGGTTTTAATCTTCTAAAACTTGGCTGTTTCTGAAAGGGAGAGTTTTATGTAGTAGGGATTTCGATTTCACGCAAGTTTGGCTCTGGAATGGTTGGATTTCATCAAGACTTGACCGAGATGGGGTTTTTCTTGAGTTCTTGAGCTTTTACGCCTGCTTATATCAGCCTTGGAAGAAGATGAAGTTTTTACGCACACGTTCTCACGTGCTAGCGTAGCATGAAGTCTTACGCCCACGTTTTACGTGCCAGTGTATCATTTACCCCTTTACCCACACATTTTCACGTGCACGCGCAGTATTCCCTTTTTACGCACACGTATTGCGTGCCAGCGTAATCCTTCTACGTTGAGTTCACTTGAACTCTATGCAGAGGCCTTCCTGCTCGTGTAAACTCGCGCTCGCGTATTCTCCTGCCGTGTCGAGTCATGCTAGCGTAGGGTGCCCCGTACGTAGAGCCTCGCTCACGTAGATTCTCTCTCACTCGCGTAGAGCCTTGCGTGCGTAGAGTTTCACTTGGGTGCTCGTACGCGTAAATTTTTGCTTTCATAGGGTGTTTGCTATGCGTAGAGTGCTTGCTCGCGTAGAATCCTGCTTGCATGCACTCTTGCTCGCGTAGAGCTGCCTATCCTTAGGTCTTGCCCACGTAGAGCTGTTTTACGCTCGGGGTCTATTTGGCCTTGCGTACTCTTGCTCGCATAGAGTCTTGAGTTCCTATGGCGTACACCTTTACCCTTTTATATCCTTACGCCTTTTTGTCATAACTTGATAATCACGAATTTACTTAATATGTATGAAATAATAATTGTACTCGGCATGGTATGAAGTTAACATGACATGACATGACTTGACAAGCAAGCATGATGGGAACTATTGAAAGCTGTTGCGACGGCTAGTATGACATAACCAGAATGAATGGCCTGGACACCGTGGACGATTGTGTTTGTACAAGTGAACCAGTATTGTTTAGCATCATGTCTAGGGCAGGGACCCCTGAGTACCACGGTCAAGGGTACCTACTGAATTTGACTAAGGCTAATAACTAGAATAATCCAGTAGTCATAAAGAGATTTCCCAGCTACAGGTAATCCCGTTATCTGGGCGCCCCATCATAGGATTTGTAGCCTACCGTCGAGTAGGGCACATTTCCAGCACACTGTCATGTGTTGCATCCACCAAGCTACTTAAGGGTACATGCATTTCTTAGACGATGTACCCACATAAATTCAATCCCCTAATTGCGTCTGGATAACCTGGATGGTCTGCAGGGCTTGTGGCTGTTGGAATAATCTTATTGCATCTTGCTAGTAACTAGGCCTATGATAACCCTAGTTAGTTAAAGTATCAAGTCGTACTTATTTGCTTGGCCGTGTATGTTGGATGGAGTCTAAGTCTTGTCTTGTCCCGGTACCTGGTTACTTCAATAACATGATTATTTATGCTTACCTTAACAATAATGATCAGGGGCCAAGTTCTGTTCAGGTGAAGGGTTACAACCCCGGTCCTTGTTTGGTTTAAGGGTTGTAACCTAGATTCCGGAGCAGTTCTGTGTCCTCTCTTCGTTTATTGTCTTATTGCACCCTACGTCATGTTTGTCATGTTTTACTTTATCAACAAGAATTTAAAACGGGTTTCTATTCAGGTGAAGGGTTACAACCCCGATCCTTGTTTGGTTTAAGGGTTGCGACCTGGTTACCTGAATGGTTTTTTCGTACTCAATTCTCTGTTATTGTTACTGTTATTATCAGATTCTTATATAATTATCTTTAATATCCATTTATTATATGCTGGTTTTAGTTCCTAAGTGAATCCTCCTTTGTGGGACTTGCTCTTTCTGGGGTCTGACCCAGTTGGTTTTGTATGACCAGATATCGGAGCAGCTCCAGAGGATCTTCCTGCCTTCCAGCCAGATGGTGACCACCAGGTGTAACCCTGGCAACGAGTGGATTTTATTTTGTTCTTCCACTTTATTGTATAAATATTCTTTTGAGGCGTTTAGCCGGCGAGCACGTGTTGGCTCGATTGCACTTTATTTACTGTCTGCCTACGGGCTGTAACATGATTGACAAATCCTAGGATTGATCATGTATGACTGAAACTCTTGCTAGTCTTGACATTTTGTATGACTAGCTTCATGATCATCCAAATATATAATGTATGGGTAGCCTTACTATTGTATATTTGGTGCTCTGATATCTTGTAACTGTTATTACTTGCTTGAGATTGAGATAATAGGCTTGTTTGCGACCTTAAGAGACTGATGGCTTGTAGTTAAACCCTCATGTATCTAGACAGTCGTGACCGTATAGCGAGGTGGATTGTACTTCAATATACGTAGCTGGCTATGTTCGCCCCCGCTGTGAGCACCCTGAATTTCGGGTTGAAATTTTTTCATTTTATTTTGTTTTTCTGATTATTTGGTTTTGATAAATATTTTATTCTATTTATTTATCTGTAAGTGTACTTTTTCATGCCATTGATATTTGGAGTATCAGGGATGTTCAACTCTGGAAATCTTTTTCATGAGTTTTGGAGTGGACAGGATTACCTTCATGACGGTATATAGTGTCCCACCCAAACTTGTTCCCTTGTGCTCTTTCTGCTTCGCTGAACTTCCGGTCGGTTTAGACCATTTGATTGTTATTTATTTTCCCACTCTTTTCCTTGATCCTTTTCTGCGCGTTACCATGACATTTAAATTGGGAGCGCAAGACCTGTCAGTTTCTTGAAACCAACTCCTCATTGATGATCTACTCGAGACGCTCGTCACCCATGACCTTTTTGTCCTACTCAGACACGTCATTTTGAGCTCCATTTGATTCGCACAACTTTCCCGACACGTGACCCGATTTTATTTCACTCCACGGCGTCACATTCATTTTCCAACTTGATTTGTGGGTCCCCTGTCGACCAAAACCTGTCAGCCCCAACTATGGACATGGCCCACTTTGAGCCTACTATCCGTCTGCCACTTGTGTCCCATTTATTGGAATTCCCATGTGCTACTTATTTGCCCATGATTATCGATTCCTAATTTTAATTTGATTTTGCACAATGTCCAGTTTTGTTCCAATCCGGCTCCACCGAGTCCAGTCCAGCTCCATGATTTCCTCCATCATGACACCCTCCTATTTATTGCCCAAAAATATCAAGTAATCTCCTACATATTTTTTCTATATTTTTTTGGAGATTTCTATTTATTTAATTTCCATTGGAATTGGCCAACTTCCTCTAATTAATTCCTAGCCCTTAGATCTCCCTACATTTAATCCTATCCATTACTTTCCCCCATAGAAACTTTTTCCCCTCACAGCCAATGTTGGCCGGCCCTAATTTCTAGGGAGAGCCAACTCATCTCACACTTATCCACTCTTTCTCTCTCTCCTTATTCTTTCCTTTTCAAAACCAAACAATACAAAACCTAAAACTACACAGCAGCCTATCTTCACTCCAAACCCGACCTCACCACCTTCACCTCACCTCCCCGACCACCACTGGCCGGACCACCTCCCTGGCCGCCGTCGGCCACCGACCACCTCAACTCCTCCTCCTCCCTTCACAACAACCGCCGCCACCACCACTTAGCTCGCCACCACCACCCTCGTCCATCCCGCGACCGCCACCTCGCCGTGGGCTCGCCGCCACCGCCTCGCTGCTCGCCGTGGTCGGTGCAGCACCGCCACAGCAGCAGCGGCAGCGCTGCCTCATGAACGCAGCAGCTGCGACAGCCTCCAGGCGCACGACGCGCGCGCGAGCGAGCGTCGCCGCCGCCGCCGTCGTCCGTCGTAGCTCCGGCAACCCCCCCCAGTGGGCGCGCAAACTCCGGCGAGAAGTCCCTGACGGCCACCGTCCTCCGGGACGCGCCGTCGAGGCGATTCGTGCATTTTGAACGACGTCCCGTCGTGACGAGCTCGGAAACGACGCTGAAATTGCGCCCCGTCGCAGCGACTTTGCGCACATTTTTCCGGAGATCCGACCGTTGGATCGGCGATTTCTTCACTCCGTCACAATCTCGGTATATCCACCTTCATCCCTGTCAATTTTCGTCTGTTAATTTTATCGTTTGATACATCAAAACCGGCCACCAAGTTGACCGTTTAAATTGTATTAAATTGGGACAGTTTCGCGGGGCCAACTTCGTCAGCTTGTATCTCCTCCACCGCAGCTCCGTTTGGCGTGCTACCAGTTCTGGTGCGAAGCTGGTATAACCCTCTTACTTCCCCCCAGTTTCGTTTCATTGTGAGCTTGTTTGATTGGTTGAATTCGACGCCAAAGTTGGTCGTCCGAATTCATAATTTCCAACTTGTAAAATTTCATTTTTGAACACGGGACTCCAGATTTCATTTCTGACACCACCATTAGACTTGTGGCGTCGTTCTGGCATGTTGTCATATAAAATTTGTTAGATTTGGAGAACGTGGGCCCGGACACGTTTTTCGGTGCAAAGCGGGTCCCACATTCTGGGCCAACGGGACTTTTTGATGTCGGCTCATCGGAATCCAATTCTGGATATACCGTTGAGTTCGTATCGTCATTATGGACTCGTTGACATATAATTTTCTAGGTTTTGGTGGACGTTGGGTCTGGCACGCATTTCGGTGCAAGTCGGATACCAATATCCGGGTCAACGGATCATTTTGAGATCGGCTCATCGGAATCCAATTCCGGAGATACCGTTGTGTTCGTATCATCATTCTGGACTTGTTGGCATGTAGTTTGCTGAGTTTTGAGAACTTTAGCTCTGGCACGCATTTCCGTGCAAACCGGAATTCCAAGTTCTGGTCAACGGACCAAATTGAGATCGGGTCAACGGAATCCAATTCTGGGGATACCGTTGGGTTCGTATCGACATTCTGGTTTCGTGTACATATAATTTGTTATATTTTGTAGACTTATTTCCTTGCACATTTTTCGGTGCAAAACGGCTCCGACATGGACACCGTTTTGACCCGAAATTACCTTTTTGCCCTTGTGTCCAAATTGGACCGTTGGGTAGGCTATCCTAGCTAATTTGACCATTCTGGACACGTTGGAGATGTTCATTTCATCGTCCGACAATGTTTGTTGATAATTTCTCTGAGCATAACCTTTTTATAATTAGTTAATAATTAATTCACATAATGTTCGTATTTCGGGATTAGTACAACGAAACTGAGATCAGTCAATTCCAGTGATCTCATATCGCTGAAATTGACAAGTTGGATACGTGGATCACTATAATAAGATTATCAACCTTACCGATAATCTTCTTATCTCGATTTACGTGCCGTAAGTTTCGACGTACAAATAACGAAGTACACTTTATATTAGACTAGAATTGACCATGTTTGACCAGAGTTGACCAGTTGACCCAAAGTCAACTATAAGTCAACACTTGACCTAGTTTGACTAGATTATTGACCGGAGTCGACCTAGAGTTGTTTTGACTTAGAAGAACCTAGAATAATGTAGATTGATTATAGAGATTCATTTATTACAACTTGAACACCTTGTAACCTGTGTTGCTTTAAATAGGACTCTGTGGCTTCAGTGGGACCTCCCCTATACTTATCAGTTGTTCAGGTTATCGAGACGAGTACATTCTCTGATCATTTCATATCCTGCTTAGAATTATTTCCTGCAGTAGATTACTTTACTTGTACTGTCACGATGGTCACACGGATTGGTACTATATGGATCCTTTCTTGAGATATTATCCTTAGGGAGCATCGGGTACTACGTGTTCTGTGCGTTTCACTTACATGGCGTATCACTATGCTTCTTGGTTCACTTGATTACTTGTGACATGTACCCTCATGATCACAGAGTCTCTTGAATCTTACACAGTTGGGTAACCCCCAGACTCCCCATTTATGGGACATCCATGTATCACCCTTTGCGGGCCTTGCATGGAATCATATAACATAACCTGGCTGGATCCTTGTGTATTGATTGGGGGTACGGGGGAATAGAAGTGGACATGTGAATAATACACCAGTAGTATCTTCATTGAATCATTCCGTAGTGTCTTCATTGAATCATCCCAGGCCATTTACATGTTCATATTGTACTCTGACTCACTAGTCACTGCTAGTTCTCTATGTATAGTAGATATTTCTATTACAGCTCTTCCTGTTTACATACTATTTTTTTTCAGTACATGTATCTTACTTTACTGCATGTTATATGTTTTCTAACCTGCTATGATCTGTTGAGATGTACTGTGCTCGCTCCAGTCCTGACTGGACCCGTTGATAAATTTTACAGATATCTTGGAGGTTGCCTGCTAGCCTAGAGGAGACACATTAGAGGTTGTTTAGGTAGTTATTTCTTTTTGTCTGGAGTTGTATTTACTTTGTGGATTACTGTATCTTTATTTGAGTTTTGAGATGTACTTCTGGGTTCATGTATCTTAGACACTTAGACTTCTATCTCCTGTATTTATTTTGGATTTCATGTTTTATCTATCTTTATCATGCTCTACCTTAGATGTGATTGAATTTGTATCTGCTATGTCACCCCCATTGGGGGAGTATAAACTGCTTAGCTTTATATTGTTAGATGTTGTGACCTAGGACAGCGTTCTACCGCCGACACTGCGACGTAGGCTGGGCGTCGTTACGTTCTCGTGCCCTAACTCTAGGGTGCGGGTCGTGACACCCGCTCTCCAGTATTCTGGTTCTGGAGCATTACATTGTTTAAGTGGTGGCCCATGCAGATCTTATGAATCAAGATATGTGAGGGTTTACCGAATAGATGTCTCAATCAGTACTCGCCCTTGATCTCTGCTCGTATCCTCTAAATTCCTGGATTTTTGACCTGATCACATGCTTGTATCTTTGATCTGTCCTGGTCCTTCCTTATTGTTCCCTATGTCGTCTTCTTCAGTGGCATTATTCCTGGTCCTACCGATCGGCAAGGCGGAGCACCTCCCGTGGACCAGCAGCAACCTGGAGATCAAGCCCAGCATTTGGGAGTAGCCTCCAGAGTCATGCCTACTGGGGGTCAAGAGCCACTAGTTCAACCCGTCCAGCCTGCAGAGCCTGATGATGGCACCTTGGTGGGTCTCATCAGGATATTGTTAGCTTCTCAAGATCGTCGAGGCGATGCATTATACCAGGCAGTGATAGATGCTCTGGACAAAGGTGGTCGTCAAGGTAATAGTGCGGCCAACAGCTTCAAGCGCCTGAACCATCCGTTCTTTGACGGCAGTGAAGATGCTATCGCTGCTGATGCTTGGCTGCAGGATACAGAAGTAATTCTAGAAGCAGCCAGGACTCCAGAAGACGAGAAGGTGGCCGTAGTGCGCCTGCAGTTATTGGATCTAGCCCGCAGCTGGTGGGCGGCGCAGGCCGTTGGATTAGTGGCACCTATTGCTTGGGCAGTATTTCGTGAGAGATTCCAGACCAAGTACTTCGATGCTGTAGCTCGGTACGATCTACAGACGAGGTTCACCAATCTGAAGCAGATGGGCATGACGGTCGACGGGTATGCGACCGAGTTTTTGAGACTTATTCGGTTTGTTCCTACCTTGGTAGCGACCGAGTTCGACAAAGCCCAGCGGTTCCAGCAGGGGCTCTATCTAGAGATCTTATTGGCAGTGGAGCAGTTTGAGCATCAGAATTTTGATACAGTATTGAGAGTAGCCAGGAAGCATGAGTATACCTCCCAGAGGATCGTGGACAGGACTGGGGGTCGGAAGCGATCCTACAGCCAGATGAATCAGTCTTCAGCACCAGCCCCGACAGCTAGGGCTTTGACCATTGGAGCTCCGAGGCGGGCGACCTCAGTGACGTCGGTTCAACATTCAACTCCGACGTACCCTCAGCAGCAGAAGCAGAAGCACTCTTCCGTAGTGGGATTTTCACACTGCGAAAAGACAGGACATGTGGTATCAGAGTGTCGCAGAGCATAAGGTTTGTGCTTGGTTTGTGGTACCCCAGACCACAAGATTGGGAACTGTCCGAATAGGGGGAGTTCATCTTCATCAACCTTTACTAGTCCCTCGATTAGGGGACCAGTTCTAGTATCAGTCCAGCAGCAGCAGTAGTACCCATTTTCGAGGCCCTTGCCGCCTCAGGCCCAAGCATTCCAGCAGCAGAGACCGCAGCAGTATGCCCAAGTCCAAGCTCAGACCCAGAATCGCCAGAGAGGTTTTCAACAGAGGGGACCCACACCCAGAGGACATGGTCAAGTGCTGGCTTTGACCATGGGAGAAGAAGGATTGGTACCAGGTGAGGTAGTGGCAGGTACTATTCTCGTCAACTCCTTTCCAGCATTAGCGTTATTTGATTCTGGTGCATCGTATTCATTTATGTATGCACGATTCGCAACACAGATAGGACTGGAGCCCGAGTCATTATCAGTAAGGCTCAATATACTTACTGGTAACGGTCTTGTGGGAGTAGATAGAGTGTTTTCCTCGTGTCGGATCGTAGTTAGCGGTAGATAATTCCTCGCTAGATTGATAGAGTTCCCGATGGCCGATTATGGTGTGGTCTTAAGGATGGATTGGTTGAAAGACCAGTATGCTAGGATAGACTGCCATATTGGTAGGGTTGTTTTTAGCATTCCAGGCGAGCTAGAGTTTTCCTTTTCCCGAGGCGAAGTTGAACCTTCTCCTCCGGTATTACGGATGGCAGTAGCAGCAGTGCAGCTACCCCAGATAGTTGAAGAGTTTCCAGATGTTTTCCCAGAAGAGCTTCCAGGAATGCCGCCAGAGCGAGAGATCGAGTTCACCATAGACTTGATCCCAGGGACAGCCCCAATGTCAGATAGAGTCTATAGGATGGCACCGTCAGAGTTAGAGATATTGTACAAAATGATTGAAGAACTCAGAACCAAGAGATTCATTCATGCTAGTGGATCGCCTTGGGGAGCCCCGATGCTTCTTGTGAAAAAGAAGGATGGTACGTCCAGGTTATGTGTAGATTATCATACCTTAAATTCAGAAACAATCAAAAACAGATACCCTCTACCGAAGATAGATGACTTGTTTGATCAACTCAAGGGGGCAGCCGTATTCTCGAAGATCGACTTGCGGTCAGGGTACCATCAGATCAGAGTCAGAGAGCAGGACATCCCGAAGACAGCTTTCATATCTAGATATGGGTATTAGGAGTTCCTTGTTATGCCATTTGGAGCAACCAATGCGTCGGTCGTATTCATGGACCTCATGAATCATATTTTCATGCCATACTTGGATCAGTTCATGATTGTGTTTATAGATGACATCCTGGTCTAAAGCAAGAGTAAAGCGGAGCATGAGCAATATCTCAGAGTTGTCCTCCAGATTCTTAGAGAGCACCAGTTGTATGCCAAGTTTAGTAAATACGAGTTCTGGCTCGATTGTATTTCATACTTGGGTCATATCATCACCAGAGGTGGAGTAGAAGTGGATCCCCAGAAGATCGTGGCTATTGAGACGTGGCCAGTACCTAGCACAGTTGCAGAAGTTCACAGTTTTCTTGGCTTGGCCAGCTACTACCGGCGATTTGTTTCAGACTTTGCTCAGATTTCAGCACCATTTACCCAGTTGACCCGCAAGGATGTGCGGTTTGCTTGGACAGCAGAATGTCAGGATTCTTTTAAGAAGTTGAAGCGAGGTTTGATGATGGCACCCATTCTCACGCTTCCAGATGGGACCGGGGGATTTTCAGTATATTGTGATGCTTCAGGCAGAGGTTTAGGATGTGTTTTTTCCAGATGGTGAACTCTATTTCTCGATCGGGCGGCATGCCGGGTAGCTCGTCCGGGAACACGTCTGGGAATTCTACCACAACGTCGGTCTGACCCGCGTTTGTACCATCATGTCGCATGTCTCGAACGGAAGCTAAATAGCCTTCACACCCGGAATGCAGCATCCATCGAGCAGATATTGCGGAGATCACCAAGCAGGTCGGCGACGCCTCACTACACGAGTAGCAGAATTCAGGCACTCCAGGCATACGGAATGTGACCTTCTTTTCAGCACAGTCTATGGTTGCGTTGTACGGCCCGAGCCAATCCATTCCCAGAATGATGTCAAATTCCTTCATGTCTAGAACTATCACATCCAGACCGATCTTTTGACCGTCGATACAGATAATCCTGCCGACGCAAGCTAAGTTTATGAGAATTGGTGTGTCCGAAGGCGTGCTTACGCTAAGGTCGAGATCTAATGATATTACAGGAAATTTGTGCTCGACGGCAAAGTCCGCCGATATAAAACTATGTGAAGCGCCTGAATCAAATAACACACAAGCAGGCATATTATTGAATTTTAGTATACCTGACACTACTGTATCTGATGCCAGCGCTTCGTCTCGAGTCATGGCGTAGACGCGGCCCTGAGTGTTGGGGCGACGGTCTCGGCCATTTTACGGTACGGGTTGAGTGGGCGGAGGAGGTCGAGGCGTATATCCTCGATTCTTTTGACGGTGTTGTTGTGGCGGGGCGTTACGATTCCAATTCCGGAGGCAATCTCGTTTTTGGTGGTTCCTTGCTCCGCAGTTGAAGCACCCTCCTTCTAGGACATGACAATCATTGGCATGGTGACCGAAGTTTTGACATTTAGCACAAGGAAATGGTGGGGTTCGTCCTTGGTAACCGTCGTGGTTCGGACGCTATGAAGTGTGATTGTTGCCTCCTGTATAGCTAGGACGTTTGTGATTGGAGTGGCGCACAACGTCGTCAGTACCGGAAGGATGCAGGTTCTCAAGGCGGAGCGCGTGATTCAGAGCCTCGTCCACGGTCTTGTACTCCGGGACCCCGATATGCGTACCGATAGAGTGTCGCAGACCCACTTCGAACCGTCGCACACGGCACTCTTCAGTCGGCAGAAACTGGCCAGCAAACTTAGATAACTTATTGAATTCTGCGACGTACTGTTCCACCGTCTTGCTCCCTTGCTTCAACTGCATGAATTCATTCTCCTTCGCTTGACGAACGACTGACGGAAGGTATTTGACTTCGAAAGCTTTGCGGAACGTGGCCCAAGAGATCAGCACGGTGGTGTTATCCGGTCGGATCGGTCGCTTGGGTACGGTCCACCAGTCGTGCGCGTTCAACCGTAGTTGAAGTTGTGCGCAGGCGACTTGCTTCGATTCTTCAATGCCGAGAAGCTCGAAATGATCTTCCAGCTCTTCCAACCAGTCGATTGCCATAGAAGGACCCTCGGTACCGCTGAAGGAAGTACGGCACGCTTTCTTGAATTCGGACACTTCAAAGTTGTACTTTTTCGGTGCCGCTGGTTGACGCTCGGGATCCTCCGTGTCGACTTCAATGGGTTGGATCGCCGGCACGGTGACGGTAGGCGCAGTCGTAGAATTCTCGTTGGCCGCCATTGCCTGAACGATCTGCTGCAGGGTATCTAACTGCTTTTGTTGAAGTTTGGCATGTGCGTCAAAACGAGCTTCGAACTGGGCCTGTCATTCCACTACCTGTTGATGCCGGTTCTCGGACTGGTTTCGCTGCGCCTCCATCATACGCAGCATCCTTTCGATGGTATCGTTAGAAGGTCCGGCCCGCGGACGATGCGAACTACTAGAGCCGCTAGAAATGCTCTGTTCTTGCTCGGCCGTGGGCTCCGTCACTTCTGCGATACGAAGGCAAACGCATCAGTCACAAATTATTACGGACTCATTGTATGAAACAACTTATCTCATCGATGCGAGGTCAAAGGTTTGGAACTCTAGACGCGAGGCCAAAGGATGTAAAGCCGTGCTCTAATACCATTATGTCACGCCCCGATTCCGTAGAATCGATAGTCGTCCCCCGGGCGTGATGCCGTGCGAACCTAAGTTGCGATCGCACAAGGCATAGTCATAAGGTTATCCGAAACACAACATCAGGTTAGAGTACACAGAGAAATTGAATGACACATTTGAAATAGAAATAGACTTTTTTATTGATGATAATAAAACTTTACATAGACCCCTTTACAATCATTGCCGCACGAGCTACAACATGACTTGACTTACAAAATGAACGCCGATGAGAT
Organism: Iris pallida; assembly: GCA_029216955.1. NCBI lineage: Eukaryota > Viridiplantae > Streptophyta > Magnoliopsida > Asparagales > Iridaceae > Iris > Iris pallida. Next base: position 7,385,705 of record JANAVB010033814.1, read on the forward strand.
AGTCATTCCATACATTACATCCCTTTTTACAAGCAAAAACCATTACACATTTCTACCTGCTATCGAGGCGAGTCGAGTCGTCATCTTCTTTTGGACTGAGTGCGGGTCTTCTTCAAAAGGAATCCAGAAACAAGCCTTTACACGCGAACGAGGCTTCAAAAGGGTTCACTTTGCCTTGAGCTTTCAAGTGGCACGCCCTTCGTAGTTCGGGATACCTGCGTGGAGAGCGAGGATCAGTACATTACACTTTGTACTGGTGCGTGGCAAGTTAAGTTCCAAGCTCTCATTTGGTTGAATGGGTTTATATGACTTAGTTCATGAATGTTTCTAACCATCCTAATGAATTTCAAACAAGCATATGACAAGCATAGTAAAATTTACGTTGAAACTTACCGACGGCGGCCCGCACCGCGCCTTTTTGAAACTTACCATGTTCTTCCCTGTCAATTGTTATCATTTACATTTCCAAGTGCAATATTACGTGTGTTTGGTCACTAACATCACAAGCCATCCTGGAGTATAGCTTTGTTAGCCGGGGCCCTTGCAGCGCAAGTAGCGAGCCCCGCTGCAAGTCCCCGCTTAACCCATGCTATCATCCAGCACAGCTATACCGTGTTTCCTCCTAGGCCGAGTCGGTCCCGTGGTCCCGGATAGTCGCTCGAGGAAACTCTCTCCTTGTCGACAAGTTGTCCAATGACCGAGTTAAGACAACATTTAGATATTATAGCCTAGCCTACTTTCTCTTTGAAACATGATCATTTTACTGTGTTCGTGCCCTTGCTTTCATTCTTTCATCCGTAACATCACTATCGATTTACTTAAGAAGGGTCGAGAAGAGAAGGGTCAGCCACTCACCTTGAGTTTACTTCGGCGAGAGAACTTGTTGGTCGCGCTAGACGTCGCCTACGCGATTACCTGAAATCGCACAAGCAACCGATTAGAACATTGCATTATTCAAGGAGTTTGATAGAAAATGCGAGTTCGAAATGCAAGCTATGAAAACCATCGAAAACATTCACGAAAGCGCATTCAGAAAACAACGCCAAAACCAACGCAAACGGCGTGAAAAGCAGAGCAACGGGAGGTCTCTCCCGACTCAGCCGCAGAGTCAATCCTCGAGGCGCAACCCGCTGAATATGGGACTTGGTTCCGAAGAAGACATTCCATAACGAGGAATGGATCTTAATTCAACCGTTCTCGTTCGATCGACTCGGTCGATCCCGACCTATCGGTCCTGACCGAATCGATAGCGACAGTGTTCCTTTCTTGCGCACCTCGTAGACAAGTACGGGGCACGATGTAGGGACGGGGCACTACATGCAGGACCAAAAAAATGATTCGGTCCTATTGGCGCAAGTTTCGTCTCGATCTGACGAGCGTGCACAAAGTAATTGAGAAATTTGCAAAGTGCACGATACGGTGAATTTCGACGGATACGCATCAAATTTGTCGCACACACGCGACCAATTTGAATTCCGTCAAAGCCCATACGACCACGAAGCCGTCACGCAGCTTTCGATGCCTTCGGTTCGCGACCACGTCGACCGGAATGGCGGGACGCATGTCGTGTGGATGGTTTTTCTAGTTTTTAAAAACTGGTTTTTCATGATTTTCAACTATAAATAATTTCCAGTATAATACCTTAAAAACAATTCTACAAAAAGGAGTTCGATCTCGTATAGGTTGTCTACAGGTCTGTTTAAATGGATTTTCAAAAAGGTCATTGGGTTAACGAGGATTCGTTCGTGAACAGGAGTACTTCGACTGCTTTAATGTCCTGTTTTCGAACGGTTATTCGCTCGACTTTGAATCGATTTTATGGACTGCTGAGTTCTCTAGATCCAAACCTAAGAACTAAGATTTCTAGATGGTCATACAGGCTTCTTGCAATATCTTACAGAAACGAGTTTCGTTGAGGGAAGAGGACGAAAACTTACCGCGAAATCGCGCCCATAATATACTGCTGCTGCGCGCTCATTGCACGTGTTCCGTCGCGCGCACCGGCCGTGGTTGGCCTCCGGCGGCCCGTGCGGCCGCACGCGGCAGTCCAGGGCGTGCGCCACATCGGGGCTGGGGGTGGTGGCGTTGGGTTTGCATTAGGGTTTGCTCCTAATTTCTCTATCTCCAAATATATATATATATATATATATATCGATCTGTTCTTACACAGTCGGGTGGGGAGGGAAATCTGTTCGGCTAGGGGCGTGAGTTTGTAAACGCTTGGCTGGGCTTTGCACAGTACGGGCTGGGCTATGTGGGCTTGGCCCGGTTTACTTGGGCTGGAAATTATGGCTCGAAAAAAATGGGTTCAGGCCTGCTGGGGGCTGGTTTGGTTTCATTTACCTATTTAGTTCATACAAATATATATATAAACAATACTCATATACGTATAAATATATATTTAGATATAAATACATAAATACGCGTATACCATATATATATTTATGTATTATGCACGTACACTCATAATTACCTATATATATATATTTTTTTTTCATAATTACCTATATATATATATATATATATATATATATATATATATATATATATATATATATATATATATATATATATATATATATTTTTATACATATATACATATATATACATACATATATGTATATATATAATATATATTCACAAATACATAAATACACATATACAATATATATTTATATATTATACACATACACCCATAAATACCTATGTATATATATACATATATATATACACACATATACGCTATTTAAATCCAACTAAAATTTAATATATAATTAAACATATCTACAGATATATATATATATATATATATATATATATATATATATATATATATATATATATATATATATATATATATATATATATATATATATATATATAAATTAAATTTACCATAAACCATTTCAATAATAATAATAATAATAATAATAATGATAATAATAGTAATAATAATAATGATTATTTAATCACAAAAATTGCTTTAGTAATGATAAAATAATAAAAACTTAATAATACTAAAAATAAACCAATGGTAGTGTTTGGTGAATGTAACCTACGCACTCCTCATTTGGCTCCATAAATCATACAATATTGCCAAATACCTAAATAATATTAATACCAATATTGTACAATATTTAATAATTAGGAATACAATATCAAATTGTAAAATAATTTAAGTAATATTTGCACACATAAAATGTGCCTACACGGTCGTCCTTGGTCTCACTATATGCCCACATAGGCTTAGAATTGGTTCGGGTCCGGTTCGGGCTGATTGGTTACAACCGGGTCATCTAAAAATCAATATATTAAATAATAACTAATTAATGTTTTAAATGAGTCCTTTCGCAACTTGGTCTGGTTTTCCTAGTTCGGGTATCACTATGGCTAGACCTCACCTAGCATCGCTAGTACACTAGTCAAGGCTCACTGCTACAGCTTCTGTGTCACAATCCCTAGTCGTCTTGTACTTCAAAACTCAACTATGGCTAGAGTCATCTACCGTAATAATTAACTAAATAATTATTTATAAAAACCGTAAAGTCCCCATTTAATTCAAATAAATAAAATAAAAATATTTCAAAATTTTTCGGGAAGGGGAGCTACAAATCTACCCACCTTAAAAATAATTTTGTCCTCGAAATTCTAATTCGTAGCTATTCTTAAAATTCAAGAAGAAAGTCTACCTTAACCTTAATATCCTCAAATTTAATTTCTCACAAATATTTTATAACCAAGAATATTTGAGGACTTCTACCCACCTTTGGTCACACCACTCCCTTGAAACACAGGTCACTAAAATCATATAATCTTCTAACTAGTAACTAAAAATTCTACCAAGACTATCTAGGACATATGGTACCTATAATCCCTCATATATATAAACAACCAATATTCAATAGTCAAGCAATATTATACTATAAATTAAGAATTTCTGATAAATCCTAGATAGCACGATTCATTCGTCACCTCGAAATAGAAAGGGACGAGAATTCAATGATACGGAAAGCAAGGGAGTGTAATTGAGAGCAAACATTGAATTTTCAAGGATGCAGAGAATTTCTAGGAGAATTGTCAAGGCATAGTGGATTGAGATTCCTAAGGTTTAGTCATTGTTGCAGGCTCGTACCAGTACAATTACGTAACCGGTACGATATGCTCTGACCTGTATGGGCCACCACAAAAACTTGTCACGATCCGCACCCGCTTTTTGGGATACAAGTACGTGAGCAAGCCAGCTACGTATCGAACGGACTCCAGCCCGACTCGAATACGTATAAGCTGTCCATAATAGGATATCATGTCTAATCTAAACTATATCTCAATCCACAAGAATCATATAAAACAAGAATGAACAAGTATGGGTCGTGGTCTGCAGCCCACTAGCATATATGTCCGATTAGACTCCAAAAATAATATGAGTCTATAAAGCTAAGCTGATAAGAAGGATATAACATAAAAGTACGAGAAAGATAGTAAATCAATAACACTAACAAAATACCTGAATCATGCAGATGAAGTCAACTACCACATGCTCAGCTAACTAACTCCGTGCAATCAGCTACCTGAAGAGATCATCAGGTCCTCAGAGGACTAGCAAGATACATAATATACAAGCCAATATGTAACAGTAAAAAGAAGCAAGAAATAATCAAGGATATCCAACGAGACAAAATGAACCAAGACACAAGATCTAAATACAAGGATCCTAAGACACTGGCATGCCATACTAGAAATGGCTGGCTATAAACTGCAGTCAAGGCATGTACTCACAATCTATAGTATCTCAATCGTTGTCAAGGCAAGTACACACAACCAAGACGGTAGCCAATCCTAGTATAAAATCCTATAGACCGTAATCAAGGTAAGTACTCACAATCTATAGAATGTCAAAGTCAAATCCCACTCAAGTTATGTCAAGTCAAGTCAAGTCAAGTTATAATCAAGTCGAAGAAATCGTGGTGTGGGACTAGACGACTCTATCAAGCAATACGTATGAGACTAACACAGTATAACAGATAGAAATGTCACAACAGAAGGGAACAAGAATGTGCAGACAACTAGAATCATGTAAAATGAAACTATAACAGGAAAAGTGCACTAGACATGAAATAAAGCAATCACGAATGTAAGAAAAAGAACCGCAGCAAGATGTTGAACATGCATATAAATTATACTGTACAAGTTGGCAAGGTATACTTGCCTGGGGGTTGCACGGAGAACCAACAATGTATCGCCAATCACAAGTCAAAAAATCCAAGTCATCACAAGTGTCTCCGAAATCTGAAATAAACTTTACCAACATTCTCAGAATAGTCAAATTAGCTAGGATTGCCTATCCTTAAGTTCAATTCTGGACACAGGGGCAAAACGGTAATTTCGGGCAAAAACGATGTCCGCCGTTGGACCCGTTTTGCACCAAAAAGCGTGCCAGAGTCAATGGTCTCTAAAGTTGTCAAACTACATATCTACGGATCTAGTTTTCCGATACGAACCCAACCGTATGTCCAAAGTTAGATTTCGGCGGGCCGTGCACAAAATCGCCCGTTGAGTAGAACCGTGGGGCCCGCAAAACGGCGTTCCGATTCCACTGTCTCAGAATCGAACCAAACCTGGCACGCAGGACCAAAAAATAATTCGGTCCTGTTGGCGCAAGTTTCGTCTCGATCTGACGAGCGTGCACAAAGTAATTGAGAAATTTGCAAAGTACACGATACGGTAAATTTCGACGGATACGCATCAAATTCGTCGCGCACACGCGACCAATTTGAATTCCGTCAAAGCCCACACGACCATGAAGCCGTCACGCAGCTTTCGATGCCTTCGGTTCGCGACCACGTCGCCCGAAATGGCGGGACGCACGTCGTGTGGATGGTTTTTCTAGTTTTTGAAAACTGGTTTTTCATGATTTTCAACTATAAATAATTTCCAGTATAATACCTTAAAAACAATTCTACAAAAAGAAGTTCGATCTCGTATAGGTTGTCTGCAGGTCTGTTTAAATGGATTTTCAAAAAGGTCATTGGGTTCGAGGATTCGTTCGTGAACAGGTGTACTTCGACTGCTTTAATGTCCTGTTTTCGAACGGTTATTCGCTCGACTTTGAGTCGATTTTATGGACTGCTGAGTTCTCTAGATCCAAACCTAAGAACTAAGATTTCTAGATGGTCATACAGGCTTCTTGCAACATCTTACGGAAACGAGTTTCGTTGAGCGAAGAGGACGAAAACTTACCGCGAAATCGCGTCCATAATGTACTGCTGTTGTGCGCTCACTGCACGTGTTCCGTCGCGCGCACCGACCGTGGTCGGCCTCCGGCGGCCCGCGCGGTCGCGCGCGGCAGTCCAGGGCGCACGCCACATCGGGGCTGGGGGTGGTGGCGTTGGGTTTGCATTAGGGTTTGCTCCTAATTTCTCGATCTCCAAATATATATATATATATATATATATATATATATATATATATATATATATATATATATATATATATATATCGATCTGTTCTTATACAGTCGGGTGGGGAGGGAAATCTGTTCGGCTGGGGGCATGAGTTCGTAAACGCTTAGCTGGGCTTTGCACAGTACGGGCTGGGCTATGTGGGCTTGGCCCGGTTTACTTGGGCTGGGAATTATGGCTCGAAAAAATGGGTTCAGGCCTGCTGGGGGCTGGTTTGGTTTCATTTACCTATTTAGTTCATACAAATATATATATACAATACTCATATACGTATAAATATATATTTAGATATAAATACATAAATATGCGTATACCATATATATATTTATGTATTATGCACGTACACCCATAATTACCTATATATATATATATATATATATATATATACATATATACATATATACATATATACATACATATACGTATATATATAATATATATTCACAAATACATAAATACACATATACAATATACATTTATATATTATACACATACACCCATAAATACCTATGTATATATATATATATATATATACATATATATACACACATATACGCTATTTAAATCCAACTAAAATTTAATATATAATTAAACATATCTACAGATATATATATATATATATATATATATATATATATATATATATATATATATATATATATATATTAAATTTACCATAAACCATTTCAATAATAATAATAATAATAATAATAATAATAATAATAATGATTATTTAATCACAAAAATTGCTTTAGTAATGATAAAATAATAAAAACTTAATAATACTAAAAATAAACCAATGGTAGTGTTTGGTGAATGTAACCTACGCACTCCTCATTTGGCTCCATAAATCATACAATACTGCCAAATACTTAAATAATATTAATACCAATATTGTACAATATTTAATAATTAGGAATACAATATCAAATTGCAAAATAATTTAAGTAATATTTGCACACATAAAATGTGCCTACACGGTCGTCCTTGGTCTCACTATATGCCCACATAGACTTGGAATTGGTTCGGGTCCAGTTCGGGCTGATTGGTTACAACCGGGTCATCTAAAAATCAATATATTAAATAATAACTAATTAATGTTTTAAATGAGTTCTTTCGCAACTTGGTCTGGTTTTCCTAGTTCGGGTATCACTATGGCTAGACCTCAACTAGCATCGCTAGTACACTAGTCAAGGCTCACTGCTACAACTTCTGTGTCACAATCCCTAGTCGTCTTGTACTTCAAAACTCAACTATGGCTAGAGTCATCTACCGTAATAATTAACTAAATAATCATTTATAAAAACCGTAAAATTACTATTTAAATCAAATAAATAAAATAAAAATATTTCAAAAATTTTCGGGAAGGGGAGCTACAGTTCAGGTGAAGGGTTACAATCCCGATCCTTGTTTGGTTTAAGGGTTGTAACCTGGATCCCGGAGCAGTTCTGTGTCCTCTCTTCGTTTATTATCTTATTGCACCCTACGTCATGCTTGTCATTATTTACTCTATCTACAAGAATTTGAGATGGGTTTCTATTCAGGTGAAGGGTTACAACCCCGGTCCTTGTTTGGTTTAAGGATTGCGACCTGGCTACCTGAATGGTTTCCTCGTACTCAATTCTCTGGAGCAGGTGAAGGGTTACAATCCCGATCCTTGTTTGGTTTAAAGGTTGTAACCTGGATCCCGGAGCAGTTCTGTGTCCTCTCTTCATTTATAAAAACCGTAAAATTCCTATTTAAATCAAATAAATAAAATAAAAATATTTCAAAAATTTTCGGGAAGGGGAGCTACAGTTCAGGTGAAGGGTTACAATCCCGATCCTTGTTTGGTTTAAGGGTTGTAACCTGGATCCCGGAGCAGTTCTGTGTCCTCTCTTCGTTTATTATCTTATTGCACCCTACGTCATGCTTGTCATTATTTACTTTATCTACAAGAATTTGAGATGGGTTTCTATTCAGGTGAAGGGTTACAACCCCGGTCCTTGTTTGGTTTAAGGATTGCGACCTGGCTACCTGAATGGTTTCCTCGTACTCAATTCTCTGTTGTTGTCACTGTTAATATCAGATTCTTATATAATTATCTTTAATATCCAGTTATTATCAGATTCTTATATAATTATCTTTAATATCCATTTATTATATGCTGGTTTTAGTTCCTAAGTGAAGCCTCCTTTGTGGCACTTGCTCTTTTTGGGGTCTGACCCAGCTGGTTTTGTATGACCAGATATCGGAGCAGCTCCAGAGAATCTCCCTACCTTCCAGCCAGATGGTGACCACCAGGCATAACCCTGGCAACAAGTGGGTTTTATTTTGTTCTTCCACTTTATTGTATAAATATTCTTTTGAGGCGTTTAGCCGACGAGCACGTGTTAGCTCGATTGTACTTTATTTACTGTCTGCCTACGGGCTGTAACATGATTGACAAATCCTAGGGTTTATCATGTATGACTGAAACTCTTGCTAGTCTTGACATTTTGTATGACTAGCTTCATGATCATCCAAATATATAATGTATGGGACGTCTTACTATTGTATATTTGGTGCTCTGATATCTTGTAACTATTATTACTTGCTTGAGATTGAGACAATAGGCTTGTTCGCGACCTTAAGAGACTGATGGCTTGTAGTTAAACCCTCATGTATCTAGACAGTCGTGACCGTATAGCGAGGTGGATTGCACTTCAATATACGTAGCTGGCTATGTTCGCCCCCGCTCTCCAATATTCTGGTTCTGGGGCGTTACAATTCCTAGCTAGATTAGAGCCTAATTACTAATCTAATTATGTTAGCTAGGTCTCCATGCTCATGGTTAGTCTCTAGGCAAGATAATTCTAAGGTTTCACTAGCAAATGACAATCACAATGCATCAAATTAAATAATATTAAAATAATAAAAATTTACCAATTTATCACTAACATGATTTAAATCCATTATTTAATAACTAACATGATCAATTTTACAAAAGTTCAAAATTACCCTCATTTTAGAAAAGTAGTAGTTACAATCCTTTCCCCTAGAAAAATTTTGTCCTCTAAATTTAGATTGGTCACACTCCTCTTAAGGTCATGCCTCCAACAATCATGGTCTAAGAAAACTTTATCTAAATCATACAATTTGAAAGAATAACATACAGGGTCATGGCATGCAGTATCAATTGAAGTCTCACTTAACTACACTAACCATGTTATGGCTCAAGGCAATCACAAGGTATCAAAACATACAAGCAATGGTAGGGTGCATCAAATCATCTCAAAAGACATGCTAAGGTCTAGGTTAAAAACTTATCTTCAACTAGGTCTGGTGGCTGGAACTCCCTTCTGGAGGTGGAGCCTCGATTGCGATAAGTGTAATAGGACAGTCTCGAATCGTATGGGTAGCTACCCCACAATACAGGTGATAGAACTGGAGATTCCCAGGACCCTTCCTTTGGTGTGCGTATTGATTGATAGAATGTTAAACAGATCTAATACGTGTTCTAACCCTTCATAGGCGGAAACTAGGGTTCACAAATTATACCTGTGGAAGAAATGAGACAAGTAATTCCTGGCAATCTCGAGCGGACGACCCCAAGATCTTCTGTACGTATTCCTTCCTCGAGTTGGACGTCGTGTGGGCGACGATCTCCCAACCTTTTCTTCTCCTTGGCAGCCCTCTCTTTCTCTCCTTACGTGAATCACAAATTTAGAAAAAATTTCAGATTTCTGATCAGTTATATGGTGGCCAGAGAATAGAGGATATATATAGGCTACGGCAGGGACCATAAGGAGAAATTAGGGTTAGGCCTCCTAACGGATCTGGATATCCCGTATTCAGCCCGAACACACAATCCAGGCCCATTAACAATAGCTCGGTCCACTGATGAGCTATTATTGCACTACCTCCCTAATCCCAAATTATGTTTGTGGGCTCCTTTTATTATATGCTCGTTTGGCTCCCCATGTTAAGATATCGTATGTCCGTCGATCAAATTAAGTTACTGACAACTATATTGATTCGACATCTTTTATCCTTAAGTAGTACCGCTCAACTTTATTTGGCATGTCGGATATAATCCACCTACAGGGTTTACATGACAATCCTTATGAGCTCCTTAAGAGGACATCATCAACCCGATGTATCGGGACATGGATTCTATTTATAATCAACAGCCCATCATACATACAATGTTATTACCCAATTCATAGAGGTTGTTGATCCATAATGAATCTCACTCTTTTATGAGTCAAAGTAATGCACACTGCATATACATGTCCGTTATTATATCCGGATTAAGAGCACAAGCATCCATAATAACAGAGGTATTTGTTCTCTTATGTAGTCAGTACAAAGAGAACAACCTCAAGTGGTCCTGTTCAATACACACAAAGTGTACTAGTGTAAACCTATAGTCAAGATAGACTAATACCAGATTACACTACAATATTTCTAATAGATTGTCCAAGTCCATCTAGGTTGTGAACTATTTATATACTCCATAGGAAACTGATAATATGATCTTCTGTGTGACACCACACACCATATTATCTACAATATAGAATATCAGACATTTGCATTAACACTTGTAACAAATACAATATGCAAATATTTGCCCATATGATTCTCATTCAAAATTTAAGAAAATAAGGTTACTATAAAAGTGATGCTTTTAGTATATAACCCTAACAATCTTCCACTTATACTCAAAGTATTGCTTTTCAGTATACTGTTACAAATCTTCCACTTATACTTAAAGCCATGCTGCTATACATCTGACTCCCATTCCCTCAACGTGACTGTCAAAAGTCTTAGCTGGTAAGCTCTTTGTAAAGGGATCAGCTAGGTTGTCGGCTGATGCTATCTTGATCACAGCAACTTTTCCTTTTTTTTACAAAATCTCGTATCAGGTGGTACTTGCGCTCAATGTGTTTGCATGTCTTATGGGCTCGTGGTTCCTTCGAGTTTGCAACTGCACCACTATTATCACAATAAAGTGTAATAGACTTAGGCAAACTAGGTACCACATCCAAGTCCAACAGAAAGTTTCTGAGCCAAACCGCTTCTTTGGCTGCCTCAGAGGCTGCCACATACTCGGCTTCCATGGTAGAATCAGCAATACATTTTTGCTTGATACTCCTCCACACACCACACAATGGCTCCACCTCCCAAAGTAAACACATAACCTGAGGTAGATTTCCTGGAATTCCTATCTGACTGAAAATCTGAGTCTGTATACCCCAAGGGAACTAAACTATCTGCCTGGTAAACTAGCATATACTCTTTTGTCCTTTTCAGGTACTTCAAAATATGCTTTACGGCAGTCCAGTGCTCTTGTCCTGGGTTAGACTGATATCTGCTGACCATGCCTACGGCAAAGCAGATGTCTGGTCTCGTACATAGCATTACATACATTAAGCTTCCTACTGCTGAAGCATAAGGAACTGCCTTCATGTTCTCTATCTCTTTAGGTGTCCTCGGATACTGCTTCTTTGATAAGCAATTCCATGTCTAAAAGGTAAGAAACCTTTCTTAGAATTTTGTATACTAAAATGAGTTAGTACAGTATCGATATAGGAAGCTTGGGATAAGCCCAACATCCTTTTCTTGCGATCTCGTAGAACTTTGATCCCAAGGATGTGACCTACTTCTCCCAAGTCCTTCATATCAAACTGTTTCGATAACCATATCCTTACATCAGATAATACCTTCACATTGTTTCCAATGAGCAAGATGTCATCCACATAAAGTACTAGGAACACCACCACGTTTCCGTCACACTTTCTGTATACACATGATTCATCCTGACACTGATCAAATCCATAGAATTTTATCACCTGATCAAAACATATGTTCCAAGATCTGGAAGCTTGCTTAAGTCCATAAATGGACTTCTTGAGCTTACAAACAAGATGCTCCTGGCCCTTTTCAATGAACCCGTCTGGTTGCTTCATATAGATGTCTTCCTCAAGACTTCCATTAAGGAAAGTTGTCTTGACATCCATTTGCCAAATCTCATAATCGAGATGAGCTGCAATAGATAAAAGAATCCGAATAGACTTAAGCATGGCAACAGAAGAAAAGGTTTCCTCATAATCGATACCCTCTCTTTGAGTAAAACCTTTTGCTACAAGCCGAGCTTTAAAGGTTTTAACCTTACCGTCTGATCCTCTTTTTCTCTTATAGACCCACTTGCATCCAATGACTTTTATACCAACGGGTGGTTCTACAAGCTCCCAGACCTGATTAGAATCCATAGATTCTATTTCAGATATCATTGCTTTTTGCCAAGACTCTGTATCTTTATCTTGGAGTGCTTCATTGTAGGTACAGGGATCATAATCTTGTTCCTCAGGGACGAAGTCTGACGACTCTCCCAAGAACATATATCTATCAGGTTGTATCACAACCCTCCCACAACGACGAGGCACTATCGGTTGTGGTGTAACATTTGTGACACGTTGTGCAGTTATTTGTGGTTCATTCTCTTGTACTGTTGTTACTGAAGTACTTGGTGTCTCACATCTCAGTTCTTCTAGAACAACTCTACTTGTGGGTTTATGGTTCATTACATAGTCTTCCTCTAAGAATCGGGCATTGGTGCTAACAATGACCTTCTGATCCTTATGACTATAAAATAAACCTCCTTTCGTTCCTCTTGGATAGCCTACAAACAAGCGTACTTCTGTACGAGATTCCAACTTATCTGCTTTTCCATTCAGCACATATTCTGGACTACCCTAAATGCGAACATGTTTCAGACTAGGCTTACGCCCAATCCACAGCTCTGTGGGAGTAAGAGGTACTGACTTAGAAGGAACCAAGTTTAAAATATAAGCTGCAGTCTCTAAGGCATATCCCCAAAACGAATCTGGCAAATCCGAATAACTCATCATTGATCTAACCATCTCCATAAGAGTTCTATTCCTTCTTTCGGCTACACCATTCTGTTGGGGCGTTCCAGGTGCAGTCAATTGGGATGCAATCCCAGCCTCTGATAAATAATCCCTAAACTCTCCAAAGAGGTACTTGCCACCACGATCTGATCGTAATGACTTGATACATTTTCCATGACGTTTCTCCATTTCAGCCTTGTACTCTTTGAATTTCCCAAAGCACTTAGACTTACGGCGCATCAAATAAATATATCCATACCTTGAATAATCGTCAATAAATGTGATAAAATATTCAAAGCCACCTCTAGCTTGGATAGTCATGGGTCCACACAAATCAGAATGAACCAATTCTAACACATCTTTGGCCCTATACCCCTTTGCCGTAAAAGGCCCAAATGTGAACATATTTCAGACTAGGCTTACGCCCAATCCACAGCTCTGTGGGAGTAAGAGGTACTGACTTAGAAGGAACCAAGTTCAAAATATAAGCTGCAGTCTCTAAGGCATATCCCCAAAACGAATCTGGCAAATTCGAATAACTCATCATTGATCTAACCATCTCCATAAGAGTTCTATTCACAGACTGGTAGTGCCTCCACTTCCAATGAACTCAAAGGTCCATCTTCAACCAGTCTTTGAATCCTTCTTAGGTTAATATGCCCCAATCGTAAGTGCCAAAGATATGTTTGGTTCATACAAGAAGGTTCTTTTCTCTTATTTAAGTTAGATGACATATTATTCATTTTCATAAGTTGCATTGTGGGCGAAATAGGATTAATGACATACAAATTATCAACCAATGTACCAGAACAGATAAAATGTTTATTCTTTCTAATAACAATATTGTCATTAAAATAAACTGAATATCCATCCTTAACTAACATAGAAACAGAAACTAAATTCCTTCTAAGTGAAGGTGCATAAAGACAATCTCTCAATGTCAAAGACTTATTTCTACCAAAAGATAAAGTAATATCTCCTAATGCAACGACCGATAATTTTGTAGCATCACCCATGAACAAGCATATCTCTCCATCACTGAGCCGTCTGGTTTCCTGGAACCCCTGTAATGTATTCCAGACATGATTAGTGGCTCCTGTATCTACACACCAGGTGCCGGTAGATAACACCGCTAAACATGTTTCAACTACTAGTAAATAAGATATACCTTCTTTGTTTCCTTGTTTGAGAAGTGGACAATCAGTCTTCCAATGTCCTGACCCTTTGCACTTGAAACATTTGTATTTCGGCTTTTTCACCGCGCCTTGAGGTCCCATGCCCTTCTTTGCTGAGTTTGCCTGTTTCTGAATGTTATTCTTCTTCTTACCGCCTTTTGGCTTAGAAGTAGAAGCCTTTTCATAAACAAAAACATGACCACTCTGCCTAAAGGGAGATTCAGCATCCTGTAGCTCTTTTGTAAGTTCTGCCAAACTATACAACCTTTTGTTCATGTTGTAATTAAGGCAGAAATTGTCAGAACTTTTAGGCAGAGTCCCGAGAATGATATCGACCTGGGATTCCCCATCGATTTCAGCTCCAAGGATCTCCATCTCATTCAGATGACCCATCATCTTGAGAACATGATCCCTTACTGGGTACCCTCAGCCATTTTTGTATTCATCAAATATTTCATAGCAAACTGCCTAGCTGCTCTACTCTGATGTCCGAAGAGTTCCTTGAGGTTATACATCATGTCATAAGCTGTGGCCATGGCCTGATGCTGATGTTGCAGTATATTTGACATAGATGCCAGAATGTAACACCGCGCCATCTCATCTGCCTTTTTTCCACTTCTTATAAGCCTCTTTGACCTCTTCATCAGAGTTAGCATCAGGCTTAGGTGGGCATTCCTCAATAAGTACATATTTGTACTCCTCAGCAGTCAAAACAATATCCAAATTACGTTTCCAGTCAATATAATTACGTCCAGTAAGTTTATTTTCTTTAAGAATCACCATAAGTGGACTGAAAGAACCCATTTTTGAAATCCTAAGAATCACATAAATAAAATTATGTAGGACAAAAAAAACTTTTTGAATTAACTAAATATTGATTCCTTCAAAACAATAATAAGAAATTCACCAACACCTTGAACACCATGAATTAGCATGTCACGATAGTGTGGACGTATACAAATTCAACTTTGTTCAAGTAGATTTTTTTATTAATTTTACTATCATGTCAATATAACTTTATGACAAATAAAATTAATATGCTGGTCTTGCTCTGGTCATACAAATAATAGCAGTGACTCCGATGGGGAGGATACCATTATTTGTATCTAAATGTATACCATTACTTAATACTAAGTCCATTACCTTGTAATGAGTTCCTTCAGATGGAGAAGTGAACACATACTAGGTAACTTTCTACAATTATCCCTAAGGAAGTTTGTACTGGTGATCCATAATTATACTCATCCGATATGGAGGAAAGCACTAAAGCCAACACGCAAGTACAATTACATCACCTACAAACCAGTAATGGAGACCATAGGATTTATACTAAATAAAAATCCTCTCCCACTTAGTTATTTAACAATGAGGGTTTTTCTACTAGTTGATATTATGTCCATGTTGTCCATTATTAATGTAGGCTTGGTTTTTCAAAAAAAAAACTACCACACAATAATAAACATGCATAATCAGAAAAAGCAAAATGACAAAAATAAGAGAAAATATCCAACTATTATGGTCATCTTTGTTGTTCCGTCCTCAACTATCCGAATCCAAAATCTGGCGCTGCGCAGATCTATTCGGGGTTCGACCTGCCCGGTCAGGTCGCGGGGTTCGAGGCAGCGCCCTGATTTTTTTAGGTTTTGGCTGTCGATTCTTTCATCGAAAATCATCTATCTGTCTCTGGACTACTTAAAACCAGCATCTCGTCCGGCGTCAGAAACAGCCACCACCGCCATCACGATTGATCAAAAATAGTTAAAATTACATCAATCATATGCCTCCCGAAGGAGTTCACACATAATCTAGATTGAAAAATTAAAATAATAAGCACGATCAACCCTCGTGATATTAATTACATCCACAGCAACAACAATATCTATGACATGTCCGTGGTTTAAACAACACAATCAAAAAATATGCATTAGACCATAATAGTTGGATCTAAGATACCTGCAAAACCGAGTAAGAACAGATCTACATCTACCGACTATTATACAGCGCAGGTTTTATTGGACAACATGGACGTATCAATCAAGACGTAGATCCAAAGTGGCTCTAATACCAATTGATGGAACTGGGGATTCCCAGGACCCTTCCTTTGGTGTGCGTATTGATCGATAGAAAGTTAAACAGATCTAATACGTGTTCTAACCCTTTATAGGCGAAAACTAGGGTTCACGAATTATACCTGCGGATCTTCTGCACGTATTCCTTCCTCGAGTTGGACGTCGTGTGGGCGACGATCTCCCAACCTTTTCTTCTCGTTGGCAGCCCTCTTTTTCTCTCCTTACGTGAATCACGAATTTAGAGAAAATTTTAGATTTCTGATCAGTTATATGGCGGCCAGAGAATAGAGGATATATATAGGCTACGGCAGGGACCATGAGGAGAAATTAGGGTTAGGCCTCCTAACGGATCTGGATATCCCGTGTTCAGCCCGAACACACAATCCAGGCCCATTAACAATAGCTCGGTCCACTAATGAGCTATTGTTGCACTACCTCCCTAATCCCAAATTATGTTTGTGGGCTCCTTTTATTATATGCTCGTTTCGCTCCCCATGTTAAGATATTGTATCTCCGTCGATCAAATTAAGTTACTGACAACTATATTGATTCGACATCTTTTATCCTTAAGTAGTACCGCTCAACTTTATTTGGCATGTCGGATATAATCCACCTGTAGGGTTTACATGACAATCCTTATGAGCTCCTTAAGAGGACATCATCAACCCGATGTATCGGGACATGGATTCCATTTATAATCAACAGCCCATCATACATACAATGTTATTACCCAATTCATAGAGGTTGTTGATCCATAATGAATCTCACTCTTTTATGAGTCAAAATAATGCACACTGCATATACATGTCTGTTATTATATCCGGATTAAGAGAACAAGCATCCATAATAACAGAGGTGTTTGTTCTCTTATGTAGTCAGTACAAAGAGAACAACCTCAAGTGGTCCTGTTTAATACACACAAAGTATACTAGTGTAAACCTATAGTCAAGATAGACTAATACCAGATTACACTACAACATTTCTAATAGATTTTCCAAGTCCATCTAGGTTGTGAACTATTTATATACTCCATAAGAAACTGATAATATGATCTTCTGTGTGATACCACACACCATATTATCTACAATATAGAATATCAGACATTTGCATTAACACTTGTAACAAATACAATATGCAAACATTTGCCCATATAATTCTCATTCAAAATTTAAGGAAATAAGGTTACTACAAAAGTGATGTTTTTAGTATATAACCCTAACAACAGGCACAACCCTCTCATCTTCCTACAGTCGTCCCATACATGCCTAAGCTTCCTACAGAAAGCACAGGTAGGCACTCGCTCAATTGGCCTCTGTTGGACAGGAATTTGAACTGGAAAGGATGGTCTAGGCTAGAAGTCTGGGTACTCCTGAGGCTCTAGGTGGAACTGGATACTGCTCCTCACTCTCTTGGAACTAGGCTCTCCTCCTGAATGCTCTAAGTCCTACAATTGTTGAATCTTCTGGCTCTGCTCCCTCAGGATCTCAGCCTGAACCCTCTGTGTCTCTAACACATCCCGGAGAAGTCCATGTATCTGAGCTCCATCAGGGGCTAAACCTTCCGAGAATAGGGTATGGGGTACCACTCTAAAAGGTAGAGGAAGACTCCCGGTCTTAGGCGAAACTGCAGCTCTCTCCTGAATGGCAAGAGATGGAGAAAAACTCTCTGGTGAGGCTGCTACCACCTCCTCAATGGCAGGAGGTGCCACTACCCTCTGGTCAACCGGAGGGGTCACTACCTCCTGAGCAATAGGAGGTGGGAGCACGCTCTCAGTCATATCTGGAGCTGCAGCTGCTCTTAGGGGACGGGCTTTGGTCATGAGTGCCATACTGGAAATAGAGGGAAAACAAGAAATTATCAAAGGCTGTAAGGTTGTCTAACATCCTATACTATAAAAACTGGTGGATATTATAATTAACAGAGAATATCTACAATGGGTTACTATTCTAATACCAATGCTAACTAACATCTCAAGGATACAGACACTCTACAAGTCATCAAGCCATCACATTATAAAAGTACTACATATGAAATAAGCTCTACAAGGAACTGGACTAAATAGCTAAAATTATCCCTACTCCTAAGTTAATTGATGATGGAATACAATTCTATAATAACAGAAGTGAAAGATAGAGATAATATGTTTAAAAACCTTCTCAAGATACAATCTGATAATCATATGCGTATGTCCAAAATTATGTTACTCAGGATCCTAGCCATGCCAGTAAGCAAGGCTGCGATAAACGGTAGATTCCATAACTGGGGTATGCACCTCTATAATCATGTCGTCTAGAATTCTCGCTATGCCGACTAGTATAGTTGCGAGAAATTCCAAATCTCATAACCAAGATATATACATCCGAAGCCAGGTCTCTACATTTCTGCCACGCCGGCTAATATGGCTGCGATAAACTCCAGGTTCCATAATCAAGTAGATGTTTTACCATCCATGTTATTTCTGTCAACATATGTTATTAGAAGATACTGTAACTCAGGACATAAAAATTCATCTCA